>OZ024903.1:108352362-108439862 GCA_964017125.1 Flabesymbios commensalis | reverse complement strand
CCATGATGGTTTGAATAAAATATTTAATTTGATAATTTTCCCATGTGAGCGTGTCATTGATATGCTGTTTGTGACGTCAGGCAGTACAACATCCAAATCACGATAATAAATGTAGAAAATTATTATTTATCCGCTCAAATTATTCCAAAATAAAGTAACTGGCAGATTTTCATTTTGAACAACTCATGAAATTCTAGTAAATATTTTATCGATATGGGAGTGATGGGAGTAAAACATTTTGGTTCAATATTCAACTACTATTATACAATATTAGGAATACACACGTATTTCTGATACTATGTATTATTAATTTTCCTATTGTTATTGATTTTAAAAAGCCCGGCTTCTGTATAACACTTTGAGTGCTGATGATAATATGTATCATTTATTTCCCTGTTATTATTGATTTTATTAGGCACTGAATTGCATAACCCTTTGAGTGCTGGCGACGTTTTTAAGCGCATCCGAACTGTATTTTTTACTAAGGAATATTGACTGAAATGCAGCAAATATTGAAATGAATATCTCAAATAAATCACTATAGTTGTCATTATAAACGGTCTAGTTTTTAAACGTAATAGTATTTTTAGTCAGTTCAAGATGCGTCAACAATACAGCTTTCAAATAAATGAAAATTGCACGGAACAATGCAACAGAAGCTAATAGCTCTAAACAGTTAGAAAGGCATTTACAACAGTAACATTTTTTTAAAAGCTTAAGCGCGATTGTTTTCGTTTTAAGAATTTCTCCGTAACTAGTTCTGTGGTATAATTCTTCACAATAAAGACTCCTTTTAGTTTAATGCTATTATACCTGGTCATTATATACGATATATAATGATTCTATGGTGCTAGTATTTCTCAACAGCATTTAGAATGAATGACGCTGTGGGCTAAAATCGGTATCCAAGGGGAAGTCCATAGTCGGAAAAGTAGTCCATCATAGAACGGTCAGTAGGATAAAGGTGATAAGTCTAATGTGAAAAAGGTAAAACTGAGTGTTTTTGTTTTTTCCAAAAGATAGTGACGGATTTTACTTCTAATATGTCAATGAGCAAATTATTCCACAAACGTGGTGCTGCAATCACGAACGATGAATGACAGTTTCGGATCTCAAAATGCAATAAATCATGGTGTGAGTGCTTTCCCGTGTATAGTGCCTCATCTGTGAAAAGCTTCAGTTTAAATTTATTACGTGATTTAAACGTGATCTATCACCCTTTACATGGTATGAATAATTATGTCCTTATATGGGGTGATTGGCTATCATGTGACCCTCTCAGAGGGTCACATGATAGCCAATCACCCCATATAAGGAAACGCTTGTGTCCCATCTTGTGGCAACTTTGATTTATTTGTCACAAAATTATTCATACTATGTAAGGGGTGATAGATCACCTTTAATAGGCAACCAATGCAGTGATTTGAGCAGGGGCATAGACTCTGAAAACCTACTTGACCTGGTCACCACCCTGGCAAGGCAATAATGTACAGGTTGCAAACGTGTTCAACCCTAAAGCACTGAATTAATTTTGCAACAATCATGGTAATCAAAGGGTTCTTTTCAATTTGAAATCATCACAAATGTCTTAGTTGGCACTTACCGATTCGTTTGAATACCTATGTTATGGGTGTACGGTTATATGTTTACTCTTACATAGTGGGGTTCGACTTTAGTCGTCAGAATCTGACGTCCACAGACGTCAGATTCTGACGACTAAAGTCTATCCCCGCACTGTAAGAGTTAATATTTTTTCGGAACAACCGAACAACAAAGAATTGCAGTAGCCAAGGCAACTGCTTACTAGTGGCTTTATTCAGATGTATTTGAGATGCGTCTGAGATCACGAATATGGTAGAAAGCTGATTAACAAAAATATTAGAGATGTGTTATTTTAATGAAAATGGTGCAGCAAAAGCCACACCCAGGTTTTGTATAGACTTCATCTCGGCAACATTCTGGTTAAGAAGTTCAACTGGAAATATATGAGCAATTTTTTTACGTTGGGTTAAATTATGATTTAGTTTGAGTATGTTATGGTCCTTCCAGACCTGGATTGCAAGCATACAATTCGTAAAACAACTAACGACTGTGTTATATTTTCTGCAACGAAAGATGTGTAGATGTGTGTGTCATCAGCATAATCAGCTTCAGACCAAAAGCTGTTGAAATGATGAATGTAGAAATGATAGGAGTAGTATACATAGTAAAAAGAAGTTGACCCAACACAGAGCCTTGAGGAACACCACACATCAACTATTGCAGAGTAGACAGTATACCATAAACATTTTAAAACTGAGAACGATTTGAATATAAAAAAGGGCCGTTTCGGTGAAATGTCAAGATTTATATGCCGATTGAAGGTTTTTCAAATTACCTGATTTCAAATTACCGTGTGAGATTTTATTTGGCTTGCGACATTACACAACACACGATTTGCTGTGGTGATGACAGGATAAGCTTTAACGCGTTACTTTCCGAGAATGAATGGTTGAATCTGATTTTGATGACAGTAGGGTGTCCCTAATTTTAGCGATTTTAATGACAAGGACATCACCGAAAGAACCAGCAGGTTTAGTATTGCTTGAACTATCCATAAGTATATTTATAGAATAGTTTTTGTGACTTTGACATTAGTACACAAATGAACTCACAGTGCATTGAGTCGTGATCGATTAGAATATGTTCGATCCCTTCTCTGTAATATTTCCAACTGCCCTTTTTCGTTTTAGATAACAAGATATCAGCGGTTATGCACTCATTTACTGGTCTAGCATTTGGTGTTAGTCGCTACAGCTTTTGAGAGGTGCAAACTTGTTTATATTGCAATGTCGACATTGTAGCATGTTATTATGTATATAAAGAGGTAGCTGAATTTATATCAGGATTTTGAATTACGTCGAAATTGGTTAGATTAGTTTTTGATTTATCAATGTCAAATTTTCGGTAAGATCTGTAATTGATTGTTTCCTTTGGCTGATATGGTTAGCAGTCTTATTCAGAGTGGCCAGAAATGAGAAAAAGTCGCTCACCTGATCAGGTGATCTTATTTTGTTCATCACTTTTAATGAGCCAATCCAGGGTATTTCCAAATTTATGGGCGGAAAAATGTTTCAAAATAAATATATCAAGATTATTATTCATAGCCACTGCATCAGAATAACCGTTTCTTTTTAAAAACGTATTTCTTTGTTTTCATTGGATTTTGTTTTAATGCTATAAAATATACTGGCATTTCTGTTATTTTTTTCTTCCACGGATTCTACGGATTTTTGAAAATATGTTTTTTTTATTTCACAAACCGACATTTTACCTTTTCATTACAAATATATTCAATAATATCGATATTAAATCTGTTTGGTTTTATTTATACAATTAGGCATGTGTGTAATTATATCATTAAAAGAGTAAATTTTAAGTGAAATTCATCATGCCCTAGTATCGCTAACTCTGATTTTCGCACGACAGCAAAGTTCTAAAGACTCCGTAAGTGTAAATTATTTGCATGCCAGGAGTGTCCAGATCTGAAGTGTGTGTACATTCTGCGCCACTCTCATTTTGAGGAAACGTTAGTCTCTTTAAGTGGATACATGATCCATCCCTGATTTCAATCGCATCCAGTCACATGACATAAAGCAGTGAATCACCACTCTGTGCCGCTTTTAATTATATGTGAGTAGAATAACAACAACTAGGCGGAGATTGGCTGATTTTATCAGGTGATCATGTCAATTTATCAGGGGTAGGTAGACTTTTACATATGAGCCGTTTAGCTTTACACTTGAACAGTCAGATTTATGACAATGAATTAGCTAAGTAGGCGGAGCTATTGTTGTCAGATACAGTATAATAGACGCGGGGCGAGTGAGAGACGCACAGATCAGCGAGCTCAGAAGGTACTTGATATTGTAGGACATTTGTGTTGGCATTTAAAGGTTTTAGTCTTCACGATGAAGGTTGCAGTAGCGCTGATGTGTCTGCTCCCTCTACTGATGGGAGGACAAGCTCAAGGTGAGACGGGCTCTAACTATATCAGTATATCTAAGAGGTTCTCTTGTATGCACTGAGTTATCAGTGAGTGTCACAGTCACCCACTGAGCTTTTGCGTGGCATTTACACATATCCAACACCAGGGGTCTTTGTCGTCTGTTACGTCATCGTCTGCCAGCGGGCATCCAGCAATTCATAAATCAAGCATGAGCGGTGAGGTAGATCAGTGATTGGTCAGTTGTGTTTAGATGCACACCTGCCCCTCCGCTGCCAGTACATGGGAATTTGTGCACGCAGTGCTCGTCATACAAACCTGAGGGTATCCATGAGTGTTCCACTTTCAATTTTATATTTATTGATAATTAATTTATTGGAGTTTTTGAAAGTGTGAGCTAAGCACAATGTTTACTAAATACGGTATATATCAGTGTATATTCAGCCTAGATATTTTATATCATTTATTCAGCCTAGATATTTTATATCATTTTCAGAAGCGTCAATGGTAATAACATGAATCGGGTTATTTTGCACTCTGTGAGGCCATCGTTCTGAAAGAAGCGGGTTTTCCCCACTCATCTAGATGCGGTAGTACAGAGAGTGGCTGTGAAATCTCTGACCCCTGGTGGTGAATATTAGCTGATCGGGGGATGATGACCAGTGTCTGAAGTAGAGAGAGAGACACTAGTGATACAAGTGAAAGAGCTGTAATGGCAGTGGCTAACCATACGTGATTCTCTATAATGTAATTATATAGGCAACCTCGTTTACGAAATGACGGGCTCCTATTGACTGTCACACTAACTCCACCAATAGAAAGATGCTGCGTATTATCATCCAAATATACATATAAAGAGACCTTTTATATATCAATTGCATATCAATTTGTACAGCTAAATCGTTTACAGCGAAATGATTTTATAGCGAATCATTCACTGTTTGACACCACAAATCATATTCTCTTCACTTATATTTGTAACTATATATTTTGTAGAATTCCACTGCGCCCCCACTTTGGCTGACGTGACCTGCGATGACGGAATGGCTGAAGATCAAACTTGCACAGGTCAGTATTCTTATACATAATGTTCAATAGTTTAAAAGGTCTAAAGATCACAGGGCCCTAGGGTAGTGGTTAGCACCTCGGCCTTTTACGCCAGAGTTCGGGGTTCGGTTCCCGGTCTCGGCGGTTTGAAAGAAACAAAAAATGTTTCTTCCCCATCCACGAGTGAAAGTCAGTATTGTGGGGAGCCTCCGTGACCGAGAGGTAGCGCGCTCGGCCTCAGACCGCCAGGGCTCGAATTCGAATTCTGTGTCTGGAGGACAGTGTCATCTCAATCATCTCACCATCCTCAGGAGGTTCTCCTGGCCCAGTTTAGCCTATATGTGCACACAGGTGGCCTAAAGCCCGATTCATTTCATTTCTAAACATCACAGAGCTCATTAATCAGTTTTAATCTCCTGGGATCGACTTCCATCAATCTAGAGGGGGATGATATTTGTGCTCATCTTTGGCCGGTTACAATACATGTACACATGCTGGTTGTCATCGCTACCGCTCCTCACCAACGTCTAGCAACTCTTTGTGTTCCCATTTAACAATCGTGTCTAGTTGATGTATAATTCGTACAATTATTGGGCGGCTATTATAAGTGAAGGTATTTTATTCTACAATCCAATAAGTGTACATCCATGATGAGTGATAATCATTGGACTACAGACTCAGACTGAGAACAATTTATTCGTCACACAACAAAAACAAACATAAATATGTAACCAAATAACCTAAAACAATACTTTATAATATTTGTTGTGTGGATCAGGAGACCTGCATTAAGATCAATGTTGATCGCAATCATGCTGGCCACCAAGTTAGGAAAAACAAGAACAAAGGATCATAACATAGGCTGTTTTTTAATTAGAATACAAAAATTATATAGGTCATTTAAATATATATATATATATATATATATATATATATATATATAAATATATATATATATTTGATAAATTCGCCCTACAGCAGTAATTCTCTGACTGTAAATAGAATTGTGTTTACATGTGCATGTTTTTTGCTTTTTTATAACATGCGCCTTGAAATTATGTTGATGACGAAACAATGGTACTCAGTATTATTTCAAATGACTTGATGATGTCTTGGTAATTGAGAAAACATTTTCCAGCTTGTTCTACTCATACTGCGGAGGCGGCATGTGAGGACAAAAGCTGTGTGTGGACTGCTGAAGATGAATGTAGAGGTGGGTTTTTCAGAAAATGTATAATTTTATTTATTCTCTAATTTTACCACGTTTGTGTGATATATTGATATAACATTCTGAATGTATTTTGTTTTATTTCAGACGAATGTCCTGCTTTAAAAGATGATAAAAGTGGTTGTGAGGCGAAATGTACCTGGGCTGATGCCTCGTGCACTGGTAATGTATCATTAATTTATCTGTTTATCATGTTTAGGAGAAATAAATAGCATGTTGTGAAATTTTCTATAGTTGTGTTAACTATGTTATATCGCAACGACATTATCGCACATTATGATTATAAATGCCGGTTATATTATCTTAGTTCTGCTTACATACAAAGCACATCACTTGCCATTATACTGCTTCATAAACACTCATTAATTTAATATTTCACTATATTGTTAGCGGATGATCAACATCAGCAAAACTGAATTGTTTCAAAATGAAGTATATTATAGCCAGTTTGAAAATTGAAATTACGACGTCCCTCAATAACCTCATAAAGTAATTCTAGGATTTTATTACATGGCAACTAATTTAACTTTTGAAATATTAAGTCTATTTTTGCGAAATCTTTACCGCTGTTAGGACTTGACTAGAAAATGGCCTTTGTATAATTTTGAGAAAATCGGAATTGACAGAGAAATCTGCGAAAATCATGCGATCCTGGTTAATCATTTTTAATGTGACTTTGGGTATACATAATCATCCAATTTGGAGAGAACGGCGACGCGTGAATAAAAGGTATAACGTGACATACAATTATTAACAAATGCGAATCGAAGGTATACTGGTTTCGCCACATCACAACAATGTGATTGATTGATTGATTTATTGAATGAATAAATATATGAATGAATGGATGAATAAATTAACGTATGTACGTATGAACGAACTAACGGACGAACGAACAAACGAGTGAATGAATGAAGGGATAAAAGAATGAATGAATGCTTGATTGATTCATTGATTAATTGATTGATTGATTGATTGATTGATTGATTGATTTATAGAATGATTGATTGATTGATTGATTGATTGATTGATTGATTGATTGATTGATTGATTAAGTGAGGGATTGAGTGATTGAGTGATTGAGTGATTGAATGAATGCATATATGAGAGAATGAATGGATGAATGAAAAAATGAATGAATGAATGAATGAATTAACATATCTAGGCTTACGTATGAATGAACGAACGATCGAACAAACGAACGAACGAACGAATGAATGAATGAATGAATGAATGAATGAATGAATGAATGAATAAATGAGTGAATGACCATAAAGCACTGAGATATCATATACCGTTTCGTCAGATGAGTAAATGAATAACTACATGCATAAATGAATGAATGATTGTAAAATTGAACAGACCATTGTGTGAAATATTGTCCGTGAGAATGTATCTAGAACAGTCTATAGTGTGAATTCCGTCAATTACAATATTGACCAAAAAATTTTTGTCATTTTTTTTATTTCAATTTATTTTGTGAATTGATTTCGGTCAGATATGAGTGTTTTCGGCCCCAATTAGTCTGATGGTTTTTAGTAAACAGTAATTTCGGCCAATTTTGCGTCGTGATTTCGGCCAATATGAGAGTGACTTCGGCCGCTTTTTGAAGTCTTTGTAGTTGTATAGTAGTAATGACTAATTTCGATTCAATTTTGATTCCCCTACTACTGTTACGAGAGTTGGAGATTGCATAATAGCAATACAATCTAATCGAGTGTTCTCCTCGTGAGAAACAATGAATACAAATTAAAATACAACTTATAAACAATAAATAATATAGTTGAAAATAAAACCTCAAATATATACATAAGGAAAACACTGCAATCACCACCCTGAACAAGAGGTAGTAAATTTGACCTAATTTTTAAATCTCATATGTTAACGGAATATTGTGTATACATGTTTTTATTTATTTTTATATAAGTGCTGTGATCGGCCGCGCAGTTGAATTCAATTAGCGTCTCAAGAAACACAATAATAAAAATACACAACAATATAAATACAGTAGGCCTAGCTTGTATGTGGGAGATCTAGAGGTGGCTTTTAATAGAAACCTATAGTAGTGCCTCAGGTTAATGTTAAACATGAACTCTAATTGTATGTATGCTTTAAAATGTTGTTTTGAAATTTAGGATGTATATTTATTTTTATTTTAGATCAATGTATAGGACAAACCACTGACTGCACGGATGCAAACGGATGTGACATTGAGTGCACACCCACTGGTAAGTACACATTATTATATTTATTACTTTTATCAGATTATGCATTTATTATGTATGTTACTATTTTGATTTAGCATACATTTCCCTAGTATGTTTCTGTATTGCTATGGCGGTTGATAGAAAATTGTTAAGGATTTTAACTCGACAAACACCCAGGCTATAATTAAAACCCAGAACACACCGCTGTGATCCGCCAAGACTACCTGAGACCCGACAAGACTACACCTTCCTGGCCCTCTAGTAACTTTTTTGTTAGATGTGGGAGGGAGTTTGGGTTCGGGGGTCTGGAGTTTCACCACCTTAAGGAGCTTGTCATACCAAATATAGAGCGAGAAAACACCAATTACAGGGACAAATACCAACTGGATGGTCACCCTCCGTTTTCTGGCAACAAGTAGGCCTATCAAACTTGAATTAAAAATAATGTTTAATTTGGGTTTAGTGTAGTAGGATATAGAGAGTTTGGTTAAACATATAATCACCAAGGGTGATTGAGATAAGCAAATATGAATGTATTTTTCATATACTAGCCACACAATAAAATAAAATGTTCTTCATCGTCAATTTTCCATAATTGTGCGCTCTCTACACGTCTATTCTAGTATGATTGAGCATCCCGATAATATGCTTATAGTGTTTAGCATATTTCTTTCTCCGCGGTAGGCGCCGCGAGTGTATCGTAAATATAGCTCTCACTAAAAAGTTTACAGATGTATTTTGTTTATTTTTCACATATATGACCTGTGACTGGACAATTCTTGCCATATATTTTTTGGGTGCACCGAGCCATAAACTACCATTTTTCACGATGGCCGTGGACACGATAACTTAGGAAACCGTTAGTCTGCTTGCATTACAAATTGATATGGTGATTCTGAAGGTATTTCTGGTGATCTGATTAACTTTTTTGCATAAACCCATTAAAAACAAAATAGTTGACGGCAGCCTTTTTGAAAAAATGGTTGCGGTAAACTATTCAACACGTCATGTGGGTGTCTACACAAATCCGACGGGTCCGAACTACATGCAAGGACCGAACATGTTCAGTCATGGCGACGGCCCACGACACGACGGATTTTGATTGAATCGCGGTCGTGGGACTCTTCAGACTGCTGTGATTATCTCCGACACGACATTGTGTCTCGTCGAGTCGGGGGTGATCGCAGCGGTGCGTACTGGGCTTCACATTGGGAGCGCCGGGTGAGATAAACAAACAAAAATCCAATACATTGATAAACAGAGGTAATGTACTAAAGACGGAAACGGAAGACACATATTTTAACAACAACACAATGGTTAGAGATATAGCGCTAGTTAAACTTATATATTCACGTTATTTAAAAAAAAATATTATTACACGTGCAGCTATGTTATAACCCTGAGAGCTAGATTGGTAGTCAAAACGGGTGACAGTCAACTCGTACCCATGTCAACTCGCCCCAAGTCACACGTTTTGACGGAATGACAAAGTAACAAATTTTAATGAGATTGTGGATTCAAAATTAGATTTTAACTATATGTGGAGCTAATTTCCCGGAGCAAACTATTTGGTTCTAATGTGTCACTGAAGCGCTTCTATGATCCTGTTAATAGACCGTTCGACTTCAGCTTAGCTGTGGGGAGTCAACGGTCAATTCCTTCACTACAAATTGTGCATGTGTTGTCGCTAGTTGCAATGATTGCTATAAGAACACACCATTGCTTAAGCCGTTATTTTCTCACATGTGACTGATCAATCTGGTACCCTTATCGTAGTAATTATTGCCATTTAACATTACGTAACGTCGTATGTAGGCATAAGTATAACTGCATTGTCACTAATTAGGGCGCTAATCCCTTTGACCGTTCCAGTGCTGGAGTTTATGAAATGTCACCTAAAAACATAACATATAATATCTCAAAGTTGCTTTGGATTCCTTAATTGTCGTTTGAGGACCTGTACACAAATTCATGTTTCGTCTGAGAATGATAAGGGTAACATACAATTTGCATTGAAATGATGTTGCAAAATATAGCATAATTCATGATAATGTATAAAGTAATTTTTCACGGATATAATTATGTTTATGCTGGTCTGACAGTATTGTGATAATAACCTATTAACCATCACCATTGCCATCTAAATAAATTTTGCAAAGCCCAAGACATCGCACCTCAGTACCGGAGTCATTCATATCTTACTATCACAGATTTAACACAACATGTTACAATTTAAACTAAAAAACATTTTTTGCCTGGAGGCATTAAATTGTCACCGCTCAGTAACAATTACCATCACCCTTCCTGACTTGTGATCTCTATTCAATTAAGTATTATTTTACCACTGAAATAGAAGTTACAAGTTATGTAAAACATACATTCACTATCCTCCAGAATATTATCCTTGCTACGAGGTGACATCTAATTGATGGTACGAGTACTGACATATGTTGTGTGGTAAGAGAAGTCAACTCGTACCATCATCTGATACTCACCTTGTTGGGTACGAGTTGACATCACTTGTGGCAACTTGTGGTACGAAATGACATCTATTAGTGGTACGAGTTGACATGGGTACGAGTTGACATGGGTACGAGTTGACATCTATTGTGTGGTAGTAGATGTCAGCTCGTACCACCATCTGATACTTGACTTTTCGGGTACGAGTTGACATCTAATGGTGTAACGAGTTGACATCACTTGTGGTACGAGTTGACATCTATTGGTGATACGAGTTGACATGGGTACGAGTTGACATGGGTACGAGTTGACATGGGTATGAGTTGACCGGTATTCGTTAGAACTACATCACAGATATAATAATCTGTGAGGTTTCAAGGAAGGATGCACCCTGACTTTAATATGCAAGGAGCTAGGATGTGTTGAATATCACTACAAAGCAAAATGTGAGGTTTTAAGGAAGTATGCACTCTGAACAAATTAACCCTATCAAAATCGTAAGATGCGCAAATCTACTATATACAGTTAAAGCATGTATTTTTGCAGATGATTGTAGCACACTCACTGACACTTCCACCCCAACGTGTGCATCCGCACCTGGATGTTCATGGAGTGATCCGACTTGTACGGGTGAGTGTGATATACAATGTATGTCACTGATCCAATCAAGACTCTGGTGGCATGATAAAGTGAATTTAATTTTGACTTGCTGATTCACTGTGATACATTGCTATTACCTCAGCAAACAGTATAACATTTGTACAACGTCGGCCCAACGTCTTTGATTTTGGTCCAATATTGTACAAATGTTATACAAATGTTCTGTGTTTGCCGGGACGTTACATTGTTATGTGGAACAATTACAAGCCACTGTTTCTAGTGTATTTTTTGAATTTATATATAACGACAGTATACCAAGGTTCATTTTTCTGCTATAACTGGTTCCACCATCGCACATTGAATCTAGCGTACGTGTTTCGGCTGTGCGACCGACAGGCAATACATTTTTTTTATAAACATGTTAAATATAATACTAGCTCATGTTATTTTTTAATACATACTCTCATACATTATATAATTCTTAGGTTTATACGTTTTTCACAGGGTTGTTTGCTATATGGGTTTTAATGTTTGTAATATAAATGAGAGATATTTAACAAATTTGAAACATTGCGTTGAAGTGGACCTACTTTTTGTCTAACAACGCAAACCGTGACAAAATACAGTGACCTACTTTTGGCGCAACGTCTCCTGTTTGCGTTGTATATATAATCATGATAATATATGGATCACTTTATTCTACTTTCAGCTTCAGATTTCTGTGGTACACACACCACCTATACAGCCTGTAACGACGATACGTTGTGTGACGCAGGTGCATGTTCTCCAAAAGGTAGAATATATTATCATGTTTATAAATTAATTAATATAAATAATAATAATAATAATTTACTATATTTTCAAAAGTATCAATTTTTACGATTATCACATTATCACAAGCATTAAACCTTCCATGAATAGAGTTTGCTTCTTAATGTCATTGTGCATACAAAAATATAATATTATAATAATTGTAGTCATCCTGTCTATGTTTTTGTCAGCTGCTTGCACTGGATCTACTGCAGACACCTGTACCACAGCGAATGGTTGTTTGTTTGCGGCATCAACATGTACTAATAAAGCAGGTAACCATATAGTTTTTTCTTCAAACATGGTATGTTCAGATTGGCTTACTTAATAGCTTACAATGTAATGTTAGTGACAAACATAGCAATAACATTTTTATGATTTAGCAATAACTACCATATAATATTTAATTTGATACTGGTGATAAGGTCTTCTCATTCCATGTGGTAGTTAGAAACGTTAGAACATTGCTAAATATGATGATATATAACTTTTATGGAGAAGATTTGAAGCCATTTGTATACGATATATAAACGAAGCAACCAACATTAATATTTCTAGCATTATAATGACATATTATGACATATTATTATATTGTAATATTATAATGACATATTATGATAATATGATAATTACATTGAGTATAAACAAGCAGTGAGTAAACATTTAATTATTATTTTTAGATCCAGCTTGCTCTGGTGATGTTTGGACAAAATACATATTCTGACGCATACTGTTTGCATATGTACATAAATATAAACGAAGATTAGGCCTATTTCATTTTGTTCACAAAAACTGAATATCCCATGTTATATAAAACCACATGACACATAGACCATAAATATAAATAATTACAAATAGAGGTGACATCGCACATCTTTCTCATACACCATTGTTAAAAACAAACTATTCCAAATATTGATAATAGTTAATAATTTATTTTCTGATCTTTATGTTCCAGATACTGAAACATGTGCAGACAAAACAGAAGAGGACGAATGCTGTGCACGAGGATGTACATGGGTTGAGTGCAAAGGTGAGTAGAATAGAAACTTTTTAACTATTATTTTTAAACGCAAATTGGAATTAGTGTGTATCCATATTTTGCCAATATCTTTAATTAGTAGCATGATACGGAAGCCTCCATCGGCAATCAGAAGGGGTAAATTTGAGGTCGGCTGCAGCTCACAGTCTTGATATCAGACAATAACCGCTACCCCTATTGTCTACATGGGGTAATCAACTGCTATTACGCGAGGCTCTCCTGGTCAAAAACCTTTACATTTTTCTTAAGTTATTAAGTTATTACATTCAAATGATTGAGAACCAACAAAAAACTGTGATATTTATGCAAAATATATACTGCGGATAGAATGTAACACCCAATAACTTTATGTTGACCTTGTTTTTTATGCAATATATATATGAAATTATATTTCTATCTTTTACTATTTACATGTGCATTTTTATCTTTTTCTATATCTGTGACCACACCACGAGAAGATGGAGCAAGTAAGACAAAACTTTATATGATTATAGTGGGAATGGGGGGATTTTTTGATCAAGTAATGTTTTGTTTATTTTTCTGCATGCATTGAAAGTTGTGGATACAAATATTGATGTAAATAGGAGAATAAATTTTAAATTTAATAATTTGTCAAAATAATATATTTAGAGTCAATTCAACTATTTACCAGCATTATCTGCGCCTATATGCATGCCTCAGACCGTCAGGATTCCAATTTCGAATCCTGTGTCTGGAGGACAGTGTCATCGCATTCATCTCACCAGGAGGTTCTTCTGGCCCGGTGTAGCCTATATATGCACAAGGGTAGCCTAAAACCCCTTTCATTTTATTAATTTCAATTTCAACATGTGTCTTTCACACAGATATGCTGAATGTTGCCATCTCCACTTTGCTGTTGTCGCTGCTGTCAGTGAAACTCCTGCTTTAATCTGGAATGGATGATGTGACCAGGATCTTGTGGGTAGGTATCATAGCAAGTCGCTCAGCAAATATACAGACTCAATAAAATGTATTTATTTGATAATGACTCTTTATTTTACTCAATGTAAGTAATTGTCGCCATTCCTAAAAACGCTGGTACCATTATAATGCGAAATGATACAGTACACATTACAAAAACATAGTCATGCCACTAAATAGGGTTAATTATATATTTAACATATGTTTTCAGATTACCTCTGCTATTCAACTTCATCCCGGGCAACATATCAGCATCTCCAGCAATGGGGCGAAAGAGTTTTTCTAAATTTTATTTGTAGCGTAGTAACATTATAAAGGTTATTCGACTTGGAAAACCGTTGAAATGCTTCAAAACAAAATTATGACATGGTTATGATAAAATTTCTCTCATTTATATGCCTATGACTATGTATTATTGTGATGATCAGATACATACACACCTTATACAAGTTTTCGTTAGGCATTATTACATTCACAGTTGCATCTTCGTTAATGGTGATCAACTATGTTTAATTCGACCATGTCAAAAAAATACAACATACAAATTATATTTGTATACTATATTATATTGTATTAAAAAAAAAAGAATAAAAACTGTGTTATGTTTCTGTGTTGATCATTATGCTTGAATAAGCGAGCTTTTGATTTTCATGGATCGATTTGAAATTGAAGATATGTATGATCTGACACATCTATCAACCATTGAAATTCCATCACACATGGAATGTATGACATGGTTTATTTATTCCAGAATAATTATGTTTAGGTTACTTATTATATAGGATCCCGAAAACGACGTATAATTTCTTAATGTTCAGATATAAGTGTTCATTTGTTACATTTTAAAATATTTTTAACTTAAGACCAAAACTGTGATTTTTTTCTAAAATTAAGACGTTATGTTACAGACAATTTACAACATAAAGCACTAGAACAATGTACATCATCACTTAGGATGAACTACTTTAAATGTTATGATTTGATAATGAACTACTTGATAATTCTTAATATCAAATGATAATGTGAAAAAAAAAACCACTACACATTTAGTTTTTTTGTCATGAAGTCTGCTGGCCAGATAATGAATGACATATTTTAATGTACAACTATTTATTTCACAACAGAATTGGAATGTGATATTATATATTTCTAACGTTTTTATTTAATTTAATAAAATCTGTTTGTTTCCAAACTGTGTTTTTCTTCATTGCTAACATAAGTGTATTAGAATTAGATTAAAATTCAATGTGCTAATGATTTACCGTAAAACATTATGATGTGATCTATATCTACACAATAAGTCTACTACATTCATACCAGACAAACACACATACATACATACATGCACGCATAGCACGCACGCCTGTACGCACACATGCACGCACGAACACCCCCCCCCCCCCTCCCCCCCACACACACACATACACACACACACACACACACACACACACACACACACACACACACACACACACACGCACACACACACACACACACACACACACACACACATACACATTGGAGCAAAAAAAAACCCGAGTTCAAAGGAAATGTTGTGAACATATTTATTGCAATTGGATGACTCAAATCAAAATTCAGTTGACTAAGCATTTCCATCTTAATCATGTGTGCCATTCACGCAGGACATGGCACTCACACAAAAACATTGCAACAATTATGGCTTAAATACTACTTGAATAATGGTAATAATAAAACAGTCGACTGTGCATCTCAATCTTGTCCGTTTATCTCTGACATACTACATAAGGTCACATTTCGTCTGATAATAAAGGCAACGAAACACACCACAACGCAACTTTAATCTTTAAGCGCTAGGCACAACGTTTGGCGGGCTTTAAAGGAGTTGGCTGGCATAGGGTTAAATACGACAAATCGTCCCCTTGGATATGAAAGGATGTATCTGCCACTTTTCTAAGTGGCATATACACCCTTTCATATACAAAGGAATGAAATGTAAATGCGTCCATATGCGTGTCACAAAGTTAAATAATTGTTTAGAATAAAATGGTAAATTTCTGGCGGGAACAACAGATACGAATTAACTGCACAAAAAAGGCCATAGGAAATAAAAACGTTTTACAGTTGGGTATTTTTCTTCATCCTTCATCATGTTTTTCATATTTGAATAGTAGCAATTCATGTAGATTTAAGAATATATGTATTTATTACATTTATTCCCCTGGAATCACTACTTACTTGAATAATATATTGATAACCGTCGCTTAAAATATTTTGTACTTTAACATATTGACGAAACACTGAACAAAACGGAATTACTTCTATATATTAAGTTCACACATTTTATGTTTAGTAAATTATGAATATTTTAAACTTACAATTATTATAAAAACAAATAGACAACGACAAGTATGATCCTATAATGCTTTGTTTACTTTGAACCCACGAAAGGGCAGCTAAAGTGTATAGCGACAATGGCTTAATTAATAGTTGAGTATGGTAATGGTAAGTAAACTGGCTCAAAAAAGGCAAAATATTGTTTGAAATGTCTGCATGATGAGAATATCAGATTGATCTTTATTCAATTGAGCACAGCTGGATTACATAGTAAAAAACTGTGTGATTTAACAAAACAATATTTCACTTATCGATGTAATACCAAATACTTCATAAAAAACAGATCCTTTGTTTTATAGCAAATGAATGGGTAATCAACGTCATCCGTGGAATACAATTTTCTTATTTAAAATTTCCTTCAAATACTAAATCTGTATTAAGAAATTCAAGGATTAAAGTCGGTGATACATTTTCCATATGTTGCAAAAATGGTTTCAAGATTTTTTTTAGCCCTCTTATAGAGGAAATTAAATCAGTTTTTAGGGAGGCAAATTTTTATTTTGCATTACAGGTTTAAATGGTAAAATCCATCACAAATTGGTGTTGTGGAACTTATTTAACATTCAAACTATGCAGACTTATTAGATATTGTACATGCAAAATGTGTAATGCTAGGGGTTTGTTCCATTAGTTGTATGTACACAACTAACACTGGTACCTAAATTTTCTAAACATGTTAAATGACCTTTTACAACATTTATCACAGCAGGAATACCCATTATGACGATTTTCTGTCATGTATGCAACTCATTTGAAAAATAGCAATTGTTTCATCATCAGATACTGTTTTATGTCATTCACAGTTAAATTGTCAGTCCTTGTTTTTGTATCAAAATCATTGCTAGTGTATACCAAAAATGGCTCAAATACTAGTTGATTATGGTAGTGGCAACAAAGTTGACTCAAAAATAAAGGCGAATATTGTTTGAAATGTAAGCATGATGAGATAAATTAGAAATATCGAAGAAAATACCAGATTGATCTTCATCCAATTGAAAACAGTGGAATTGAATAGTTAAAGACTATACTAAAGATATAAATTGCATCTAATTTTTATCGAAAATAATCAAACAAAGGAGATAACAATCTAGCTTTATCCAATTAAGTTACTAGAAACACTTTGCAAGAACCTCCTGCTACATATTGAAGGTAGGCCTTCTTACTCTCTGTTACATGCTCGAAAGGTTAGTGTATTTAACGCGCTATTCATTAATTATGCTTAGTGAAGTATATTATGCATAATAGTCTCTACTCAAACCTGTTGTGTACATCACCTTCTGCTTAATCGTTTTACTGCCCGAGTCAAAACCACCTTAATTTTATATTCAGATCAATGTTTCAACAAAAGTGTGATCTCTTCTTTCTAAGAGTCTTAGACTCTACTGTGGTTTATTTCTCTACTTTTTTAACTGTCATTTAAGCAACATGTTCAATGGTGTAACAAAACATACTCGTTTAAACCTATATATGCAGGTACAATTGTACTGCCCCCCCCCCTGCTATGTACCATGCTGTAAATACATTTTAGATGTAGTTTTAAACATTTTTAGAAAAACATCGATATTTCTAGCTGACTGATTTGACTTTAATGCTCACTTTATTTTCCCATTATCGTCCATCAGCGAATTACGTTTTTTCATGGATTTACACAGGACATGCACAGGACGTATTTATTTATTGTAAATGGCGCTGACCTAGAATATACATGTATGTATTTGAATTATTATTAATGGTTGGCTGTTTTTTAGGTGTACAGCTTTGTAATTTATTGTTCTTCACAGTCCATCTAGTCCCCGCCATTATGATAGGCCCCACTATAGCTTTACAAGTAGACTAAAATGTGTATCCTTTAATTTCTTGCGAAAACCATATTTTCGACTATCAGAATAGTCATATATTAATTTTAAATATACATGTGCTGAATAGATCATTTCTGAATAGATAATCTGATATTTTGAAGAGATATGACAAACCATCGGAAACGTGTGAACTTGTGATGCTAAAATGAATATTTACAAATAGTTCATTTATTTTTCTTCCTCGTGACTAATTGCTACCTATAACTACAAATATATATTTAGAGCATTGTGACATATCCACATATTAACATGATGAGCAATGAGTAAATGAAATGAAATGAATCGGGCTTTAGGCCATCTTTGTGCACATATAAGCTAAACTGGGCCAGGAGAACCTCCTGAGGATGGTTGATGATTGAGATGACACTGTCCTCCAGACACAGGATTCGAAATTCGAGCCCTGGTGGTCTGAGGCCGAGCACGCTACCTCTCGGTCACAGAGGCTCCCCACAAAACTGACTTTCACACGTAGATGGGGAAGAAACCGGGAACCGAACCCCGAACTCTGGCGTGAAAGGCAGCGGTGCTAACCACTACCCTAGGGTCCCCGCCCGATGAGCAATGAGTACATGGTCAAAGTCTGAGCTTAGATAGACATTTATGCTTTGCTATCTGAGACCTGCTAGTAACTATTATAAAACTATGTTGTGACTTTGCTAGTAGTATTGTTGAAAAGTGCTACTAAACTGGTCGGTGCAGAAATTTGTAACTCAAAGTATCTCACCTCTGAGGGAGTTAGGAGTTATATCTGAGTGTTGTGTTGAGTTCAACGGTCCGTGTTCAAGTGGGACTGAGAGATCGTCGTGTATGGGAAGCCAATACAGATATACAAGCTCTAATCTTCACTACAATATACGCATAGAGTGTGTCTGATCGATCAATGTGTTAATTCAACACCCCCTTTGTGCAATTTGATCTTCACCAGTACCATACATCGGGATCAAATGACCCTGGTAGGATTCAAATATCACAAGTCAATATCACATATAATTCTCCAGGCACACATTGCTGTTACTTTACAACATACACTGGCTACAGTCTAAAATGTGCCCATCCTCCTGATCAGTGTGACCACTGCCGCTTATGACACATGCATGAATCATCGTACATCAGCAAGGATGAAGTGAATGAGAAATGACAAAATTTAACTATTAAATGAAATAGTTAAGGATGCAGAAGATAAAAATATACTAGCCCTCTTAATTATATAATAGTTCTAGTGTAGATTTGTAACAATTTGTTTTATACGGCTTTGCCAATTTAATTTGTCATCAATTATAACACTTACAAATTTGGTTCAATTCATCTCACCAATCCGATTGTTTCTAATACTAATTTAAATGTTTTTCTTGTGGGTAATTTCACACAAAATCATGTAATCCTCTTAGTGATATTCAATGAAAATTTATTAAAAACAAACAACCTTTACAGCTTCAGAAACTCATTGCAGATAGTTACACTCAAACACACAATATCTTTACATGTACAAAATAAATCTGTATCATCTGCAAATATAATCAATACATTGACCATATTATTTATATATGAAATAAATAATTTGGGTCGGGATACTCCCCGGCGGAACACCATAACATATATTCACTGGATGAGAGTTTGATATAATCATCTAAAGAAATAAATTTACATAGCAAGACGACGGGCGGAAATACAAATATACAAACATCGAAATAATGTCCCGAAATTGAGTGGAGAGCTACATTATATATTCCTCTGAAAACCTGCCCCAAGCGGGCTTAGAACCAGCATAGCAGGCAGCGCCACGCTCTAACCATTGCACCATGATGCACGTAATTTCAACTCACAAAATAAACAGGTGTAAGGAACAGATCTGCAATTGTGCTCAATGTATAATCATGCAACATATTAGTGTCTCACCATAATCTATCTTTATCTATCTGTCTCTGTGTCTCTCGAATATTAACTCGAATATTACCATCATAATGAACTCACAATATTACATGTTTAGTGAATATTTGTTATTTAATCAATGTAGCTTTAACCCTTTCATCCCTGAATTTTACATTGTCATCTCATCCACTACAAGCCGCGAATTGCTGTCGCAATTCTCGACTTGTAGTAGATGAAGATGATTTGATGTGGGTGATAAATTAAAAAAAAATGTCATGTATTGGTAAACCATTATCCTGGAAATTTTCATTCTAAAACCCTTAGTTGTAGAAAAATGAATCAGTTTTCTTTCAGGGATGTAAAATGATGCTTTAATGCATCGTGAGGGCTTAAAGGGTTAATGGTGGTTTACTTTCTTTGACCCAACATTACCCCAGCATTCGGTAAGTGTTCAAGTATGCTGAACGCTGTTTGTTTGTTTTATTACCCTCCACGTAGCTTTATTGCACTTCTTGTTGATGCCTATTTGTATTATATCTTAAGTATTAACTGGTGGGAATGGGAGAATCTCTTCGGTGAACGCTCAAATCATCAGCGAACGCTGTTTGTCTGTTTTATTAGCCTCCACTTAGCTTTATTGCTCTGCTCTTTGAGTACCAGTCTTTGTATCTCATGTATTATCCGGTGTGAACAACCTCTTCAACAGACTGTTCACACTTAGAGATTTCAAGATGTAAATTAACTTGATGTTTGGCATATCTCTGATGACATGGTGATCGACCTAGAAAAGTTTACATGTGCCATCTATGGGGAAAATCGTCATAAGAGTGTACATTATCTTCGCTACTCTATTTTGAAGTAGAAGTGCATTAATCTCGAGCGCAATATTGACCTCAGCCAATTTACACCATGTAGAAAGACATTGTCTCAGCATATTAGACGAGTAAATCAGACTGGAATTTGGAAATTAGCCCATATTTCTAAGGCAAATATTCCTCTGGCAATTAATGGTCACGTATAGACTGAAAACAATGGGAAACTTGTGCCCATCTTGTGTCAAGGTCCAATTATCCCAATAGACATAGCAGAGGAAGATGATACATTAGAAAGTGATGACGATGTAGCAGGTTCATCAGAGGAAGAAGTGATGTCTGATGACAGTGCAGTAGCTGAAAGTGACAGTGATGAGGATTAGGTTTAGCTAATCAGTAGCTTACGATATGTTTATTTTATGTTCTATGGTAGTGCAAACTTATTTCATATTCTGGTGGAACAAGGACTTTACCACCGCTTTACCACCATTTCTGCTGTCACCACTATAAGATTTTGATGACATGGCAACTATTATGTTAGAAACTCTGTTTTTAAATGGGTGTTAGATAAACTGGTGAAATGAGTGTGCAATACATAAGAATGACTGTCAATAACAAAAGCTTCCCCTTGGAATTGAAAGGGTGTATCTACCGTTTTAAATTTTAAAGTGGCGATTTGATCTTGTGTGAAAGTATTGGAAGGAAATATTCTACTCAGCTGCTGGTCAGATATAATATGGATGAAAATTACATGTACTTCTAATAGGTTCATGGAACAGTCACCACTTTGTTATTTTAATATTTTCTACACTAAGTTTTTTTTCATTTATCATGCTAGTCATAAGCAAAGTTTAATTTTTATTTACAATTTTCAACACTGTTATGCTCATTATTCACGGAATAAAATAACACTAGTTACAAGTTTTATTTTAAGGTTAGTTTTTTTCTGAGTTCGCACTAAAATACACAAAAATGACCAAAAATACATGAAAAATACGTTTATCTAACTGTTCATAAATTATTACAAGACAGAAATATTTTTTATTGCCATAATTGAATTCCTCGCCCCCAAAAACATATGTATAGGCACCAATTTTGTGACTCTAACTGCCTTAGAACTCAAGTTATGGCACAAAACGTGATTTCAAAATTTCAATGGCGGCCATTTTGAAATGGCCTAAAATAGGTAGTCCATCCGACTTTTATTTGATGGCATCGACTTTTAATATTGGGGGAGGTCTAATGAGCAAAACAAACTTGGTCTCAGACTTTCATGGGTGGAGGGTGCACAGTAACCCTTTCTGGCCCATGGACTAACACAAAAAAATAACCGAAAATGCACGAAAAATACGTTTGAATAGATGTTTATTAATTTTCCACAAGACAGAAACATTTTTTATTGGCATAATTGAATTCCTCGCCCCCAAAAACATATGTATAGACTCTAATTTTGTGACCCTAACTGCCTTAGAACTCAAGTTATGGCACAAAACGTGATTTTCAAATTTCAATGGCGGCCATTTTGAAATGGCTTAAATAGGTAGTCCATACGACTTTTATTTGATGGCATCGACTTTTGATATTGGGGAAGGTCTAATGAGCAAAAAAAACTTGGTTTCAGACTTTCATAGGTGGATGGTGCACAGTAACCCTCTCTGTCCCATGGACTAACACACAAAATGACCAATAATGCACGAAAAATACGTTGGAATAGCTGTTTATAAATTTTCCACAAGACAAAAACATTTTTTATTGGCAAAATTGGATTCCTCACCCCCAAAAACATATACATAGACACCAATTTTGTGACTCTAACTGCCTTAGAACTCAAGTTATGGCACAAAAGGTGATTTCCAGATTTCGATGGCGGCCATTTTGAAAATGGCCCAAAACAGGTAGTCCATCCCAACTTTTTTTTGATGGCATCGACTTTTGATATCCGGGGAGGTCCAATGAACAATAAAAACTTGGTCTCAGACTGTCCTGGGGGGGGGGGGGGGTGCACGGTAACCCTATCTGGCCCATGGACTACTGTTTGTCTGTTTTATTAGGCTCCACTTAGCTTTATTGCTCTGCTATTTGAGTACCTGTCTTTGTATCTCATGTATTATCCGGTGTGAACAACCTCTTCAACAGACTGTTCACACTTAGATATGCCAAAATCTAGGCTAATTAAAGTTATATCAATCTAAAATGTGGATTTCAACTGACATTTGCTCATTAAACTGATCACGGGCCAGTATTCCGTATCATTATTTCAGTTTATATTCCTGTAGATGTAGATCAACATCTTTTTTTATTACTAGTGTTTATTACTGAACATGACTAGCGGGTTTTTGTAGGGGGTTGAGTTGTTTAAATACCTACAACGAGGTGATTTGTGTGGGACTGAAAAAGAGCTTACAAACGTATTATTGCCCCCCCCCCCCCGTGTCTATATCACCTCGGTATCCGATCACTGCTATAGCATGAACACGTGTACATGTACACATCGCAACAATATCATACATTGAAAGGCCCAGGGTTAGTAAACCTACAATCATTAACCATGTATCTGCCGGGCACAATTTTATTCAGAATATATATTATATACTGTTATTTTTAAATACAAGTTTTAAAACACGTTAAAGATAAAACCCCACGTCAAACAGCACGATTTCAAGATCGTTGACACGGACATTGTCAATTCTGAATAATTTTCACTCACTGGAAGATGCGAGTCAAGTTAGAGAGAAACAACACCATGTTATGGTCACAATATGCACATTGGATGAGTTACAGTTCTCATTATGTTTGATCTTTCAGCTGCGTTGACACCATTAATCATGAATTAGTTATCAGACTTATTCGGCATCTTGGGTTGGCATAGCGTTGAATTGGAAAAACTCAAAGTTTGCCCATAGAAGTCAAAAGTTAAAAATAGGAAAAGCACACACAAAACACACTATGTTGTACTGTGAAGCTATATCCAGCAAACACCATAAATTTATCCAATGGTGGCATAATGTTGGTCCAGCGTCACAGACGATTGGCCAACATTAAACAAGCATTTGTTTATTGCCTGTTGTTTGCTGCGATATAAATGTCCACAGTTGGGAAAAATCGCCATCTGGTGAATCAAACTTAATCTAGACTGCTAGCAGACCCGTAGTGTGTACCACAAATACTAATGCCACCTGGCGAATATATATGTACAGAAAACTATCTTGCTCAAACCATGTTAAAGCAGAAGCAACCATGTAGTAACTTTCGCGGAACACCAGGGCCCGTATTCTCGCACAAGTTACGATATATCGTAGGCTTCTGATTGGTCGAGATGGCCATCTCGACCAATCAGAAACCTACGATATATCGTAACTTGTACGAGAATACGGCCCTGGCATTTATCTTGAGATGGTAATTTATATTTAAGATGTTAACTATAATTAAATTTATGCTTGACAAAACAATATGTTTCTGAATGTAATGTATTAATATGTTTTGAACGTAAATGTTGTTGGTAATTGTTTCTAAGCAAAAACTATTCTTTTTATTTAAAAAAATAATTATGATATTACAGATTTCGTCAAATACATGACATCAATTGACGCAAATAATAAGATCGAACGTGGATAACCTCCACTGAGGGTAATGAGTAGATGGCACTGTGTCATTATCATTGCACATACAGTAATAGAACACATCACGACACGTTTTATGTCATTGTGAGCCAATCATTGACTTATTAATGACGCTTAAAGGCCCCGTGTAGTACCCATACCCACTCTGCACAATGTCATATTTCATACTATTTTAGATGACTTTTTAAATACTAGAGTGCTTAACTTCAAGTTTTAAACCACTGGGAACGATTTTCCCAAAAGCAAAAGTAGGGGGCGGAGCTAATTCGTGACGTCCCAAGGTGGAGGCATGCTTGGCTGGTTATAACACATGTACTAGGCTACATGAAGTTGATGATGTACTGTATGATTTTATAAAACTGACGAAAGTCAATACGGAACGCCGGTTCAACGCTGCCTGAATGCAGGTGCCGCACTAGAATTGGTGGCCATCACCGTCACCGCTCCTGGCCAGCGTCTAGCTTTCACTCACCACTAGCTCACCCTGTCGATACGGGCATATTTTAATGAATAGAAATCTGGTTCAGCTCATGTAAAAATACAAGAAATATGAAACATAAAAACCCGATGCATTAGTTTCAATGCTAGTTCAGATTCAATAATGGGCGGTTTTTGTGTGTGAAATCATGATAATCTGCACAGTTTCTGTTTTTATTTTTGAAAATAACTGATAATTAGTGGACTATCTGCTAAGCTAGAAGAAGTTCATTGTGATATATACTTTAATTATATTGATGAACTGAAATTACTTCGCAGGGCTTTTAATGTTGTGGTTTAGACGAGATTGACTTAGATTATGAACTCAAACACTGCTGTCAGGTGTATTTCCTAACAAAATGAAATTATCCAAAGTAATTCCCTCTTTAGATCAATCAGTAATGACAAATAGACTGACATATGCGAAGGCCTTCGACGACTTAGTCATATAATAATATTTTCCCAATAAAAACTTCTTTAAAAATGCAAGTGAGCAATATCATTTAACCATAAATTATGAGTTTTCGAAAATGATATAAAGCCCTGTCACTGGTATCTGGATCTATACATGTCAACCAGTTTATAAACATAATCTGTCTAAACCTTTAAACAGAACACATAATCTCTGCTCCTCAGATGATGATCAACTGGTCATTTCGGAAAAAATTGAAAACTTTATATTTCGTCAAAGCTTTTCCATCCTATATCCTCTGTGTCCCGGCATGCTGGATCCACGAATTGGAACGGCAAACAGACAATGATAACGAGCCTGATTCGGACTTGCAGCGCCTCTAAGCTCGGGACATCGAGAATTTAGGCGCATTAGAAGTTTTTCATTTTATTCATTTTATTTCATTCCATTATCTTTTAATATCTAAAAATAAACAAAATGTTATATACATTATATAGTACAAATAAAGAAATGGAGTGGGTGGGGGTGACTAGCTATGGAGAGTATTTTCATCAGATTTGTGATGTACCTAGGGGATTTCACAGACTTCCCACATATATTATTGTCACGTGTGGTTATCTATATCATAGTAGAGTTTAGTGGCCTCCTGTAGCAGTAGACATCTTATAATCTTTTTTTGCGACAATACATTACTGCATTTGTTTTGCTCAAATAAATGGCCACTTACTTTTTCAGATATGACAATGTGATATAGCAAAATGTCGTACTCAATGTGAAATGTTATAATATCTTGATTTTAAGTAGTCATTATTTATATTTGCATATAATTCAATTTTTTATTATGGCAATGCCACATGTGCATAATCATATTAATATGGCAAATATCTACCTATAGCAAAACATATTTTAAATATGTCATTTAAAATTCAGAACTAGGATTAACACGGGCTTTTTCTCTTAATTAATTTACAATTGTTTCAGAGCTTGCATTTAATTGTAAGTCTTTAAAAAATTCAATGCAAAAACATTTTTATTATAAATTTAATTTATTCCTAGATTCATAAACCACCCATGCACTTTAAAAGCCTTTTCAAATAATGTACATGATAATCTATTAATGCGAATTGGGGGACTGTAGTTTCTTTCAGGCTCCAGACCTTTTCTAGATGGACAGCCCCTGCCTGACCACGTGACTTCTCTGAGTAGGCGCAGTTTGTATCCAGCCTTCAGAGAGACCAATTGACAATCTGGTTTTCATCACATTGACTGTTGTCTGATACTTTAAATAGTGGATAATTGACTTTATTATGTTACAGTGTTATTTCTTATATCAGTTTAGCTTATGGCCATCTACTTTCAGCAAACGTAAATGTATACCAATTTGCCACTACTTCTTCCACCTTGTCTCATGAATCCCTGACTTTGCAGGACTAGCGTTAATTAATAAACAGTAAATGCTATTTTCTCATTGTTTTTTTTTGCCAGGCAGGATGGTTACAATACCCATATTGTTGTTCAATCGGGCCTAGATTTTACTGTATTTTATTTATATAATATATCCTGGAAATTTAAATGGCATTGCACATTGCAGTCGCACTTTGTACTAACGAGCAGGGGGCACTAGGGTAGTGGTTACACCACTGCCTTTCACGCCGGAGCTCGGGGTTCAGTTCCCGGTCTCGGCGGTTTGAAAGAAACAAAAAATGTTTCTTCCCCATCCACGTGTGAAAGTCAGTATTGTGGGGAGCCTCCGTGACCGAGAGGTAGCGTGCTCGGTCTCAGACCGTCAGGGCTCAAATTTCGAATCCTGTGTCTAGAGGACAGTGTCATCTTAATCATCTCACCATCCTCGAGAGGTTCTCCTGGCCCAGTTTAGCCTATATGTGCAAAAAGGTGGCCTAAAGCCCAATTCATTTCATCTGTACTAACGAGCATGGATACATAAATTCGCGAAATAATTAGATGGAACGGATTGACTCCATATATATGACGCCATGTATTTAAATTTCGCAGAGATTATAATGGTAGAATTTACTAGGCTATTATATATAATATTTCATGTGAGAATATAACAGTTGTGGTATCACTTTAAATTGTAGTAAGTTTATGTTGTAGTGCTGGGCCCGTATTCTCGAACAAGTTAAGATATATCGTAGGCTTCGGATTGGTCGAGATGGCCATCTCGACCAGTCCGAAGCCTGCGATATATCGTAACTCGTACGAGAATACTTGTCCTGACTCCGACCGGTCCACCTGGTCGTAGCATATATATAGCGGTGCAGTTACGATTATGTTTTACAATTGTGACTACATTTCCAGAACAATTCACCATTAACCTCGATAATGTATTCGCATTGATGATAAATATATATCTTTCTAACTGTTCCGACCGTTAATTGAATAGGCCTTTCATCACTCTTCATAATTATCTTACATTGAACGTTTCGCTTCACAGATCAATAATATTTACTTCGAGATGGCATCAAAACATGGCGCGCATGCGAGTGCACCTATATTATGTTAAACTTAATACTGTAGTAACCGTTTTTTTTCACGTAAGACCTTACTGCTGTTTGTCATTTAATTGTACAGTATAAACCATTGAAGGAGATACTAATAATCCATTCCATAAAGATAATTGCTGATTATTCGATAAATTATTTTGGTCATGCAGCGACTAAACGGAAAATACCAGCAAAAATATTGCGTGGTATTAATTTGCACTATTCATTGGAAATGATTTTACTTTTGAAATACGTACTATTTTTTGTAATATATTTAGGGTAGTTGCCACATGACTATAAAAATAGTCCTTGTAAAATGTTTATGTAAGAAAACATGAGATCAAAGGGAGCTACATAGGGTGGGTGTGGGTGTATGTGTCACAGTACATCGATATGAAAAAAAACGTAAAAGCGGCGACTGTGACATTTTAGTATATATGTTTGTCCTGACCTGACATATTAGTCTTCCTGGAGAAGACGATATCTAAGCAATCAGTCCAGGACATTGGATTCTTTATAAGGTATTTAATAACTCTGGGCTCAAAGCTAGACAGTTTTAAAACATATTTTACCAGAAATAAACAGCTAGTGTCCCATTTTGTTTCGCATACACAGGGCACAGTTAGACAAGGCCACCGAGAAAGCACCAAGCATTGGCCAGTGATGGTATAACTTTGGGCCAACGCTTCGTCTTTTCGGGGCAGGTACTGAGATACTTGTATTTTACTTTATTCCAAATAGTTTTAAAAGTGTCCCATTTTAATAGACGAATAAATTGTGTCCTCAATCATTGTGTCTATAGCCCTTGTATTTGGACATTTCATATGAGAATATAACAGTTGTGGTATCAATTTAAATTGTGGTAAGTTTATGTTGTAGTGCTGACACCGCCCGGTCCACCTGGTCGTAGCATTGTGACTGTATAAATTTGAAGGAGAAATCAGCGATCAAACTGTTAGATTGGAATGTGTTTTGTTTTAAAAAGTAAAAATTTATATAAATATCAGTCACTTTAAGTTATGGTTCGCTGTAGCGAGACATAACTTCAAATTGGTTAAAATTCAAATTCTATAATTTAGCACTTAAAGGGTTAATTATCTTTGGTAGAAAATTACATTTTTCGCCAAAGTTGTCAATGTTAGCCACGTGTTGGGTACGGTGCAGGCACGAAAATGTAATAATTGTAAACGTAGCTGAATGTACAGAGATTGTTTTCAGCAATAAAAAAACTATAGCACAGCTCGTTGAATGTGTTATATTTCAAATACACTGTAGTTAAAAACAAACATAACATTTTATAAACAAACATTATTTTATTATCTAAAAACTTCACATAGTTGTATATCACATTCAAATCAGTTTGCGAAATAAATATTTGTAAATTTGAATGTCATTCATTATCTGGCCAGCAGACTTCATGACAAAAACACTAAGTGTGTTGATATTTTGTTATTTGTTTATCACATTATCATTGTATAAAATAAATGTTAAAATAACTGTCCTTCACCAATGTATAGTTATATATAACATAACATCTAAGTCACTACATAAGTAGCACAGTCTTTGAGACAATGACAATTGTTAGAGTGATCTAACGGGTAAAGTTGTTTAATCGCAATAGAACATGTCATATTTGTGGTACAAAAAGTTTTCACCGTTTTAGTTTGAAGTGAAAAATAAATAAATTGATAGCTTATATGATGACTTTAAGAGTTACTACGTCGTGGAGAGATAACATATGATACATGAAATAAACGTATTCTGGAATAAATAAACCATGTCATACATTCCATCAGTTCAGATGGGAATTCAATGGTTGATAGATGTGTCAGATCATACATACCTTCAATTTCAAATATATCTATGAAAATCAAAAGCTCGCTTATTCAAGCATAATGATCAATATAGATGTTAATACAGCTAATATCAAACTAATTTACTTCTTGTTATTTTCAGGTTGACCGTTTAATTTATGATCTCAATCAGGGGTATTGTCAAGTTAAAAAAATTCAAAAATCCGAGAAAAACTCGGATTGTCCCATCCACTCACTCGCCATCCAATTTTTTTTTTTTTTTTTTGGAAACATGTACAACGACAAAAACAACACAAAAAACAAAATATTTCAAAAAAAAAAGAAATCCGAGTTGGGGCTTGACCCACCCACCCACTTCCGAGTTTTTCTCGGATTTTTGGAATTTTTTTAACTTGACAAAACCCCTAAACGAAAGTACAACTTTATATATCATCTTTTAATAAGATAGAGTAAAATGTAATGGTAATATGCATCTGACAATCAAAATACAACACATATATGGATAAATATCAAATGAATTTTATCATAACCGTGTCATAATGTCTTTTTGAAACATTTCAACGGTTTGCCAGGTCGAATAACCTATACGTAACTAATAAACTACTACTTAAATGGAGAAACAAGTTCATTTAGGTCTATCACAGTCTTCTCTGTTGTTGGAAATGATGATATGTTGCCCGAGATGGCGTCGATTGAAAGTTAAGATCTGCAAACAGATTAGTAATTTCATTTTTATCTGGAATGACTATAGCTTTTCATTCATTAACCTCTTGACTGTCAGGTCTATTGTACTCCGAGCAACAATTGGTAAACAATTAAAACATGGCGACGCACGTCAATTACGTAAACCTAATGTGTATACACATATTAGTAAAAACATATTTTATTACCAATTAAAACAATATCAATTAATTGTAATACAAGGTTGTATACATATATTGAATCTGTATAATTACTACTTGGTGTTGGAGGACATTTATCGACAAGAAAAATAACATGACTATGTTTTGAAAATGATTCCAAAATAATGTGTACCTACCCATTTTCTCCTGACCACATCATTCAGCTCCATCAGATTAAATCAGGAGTTTGACTGACATGAGAGACAAGGTCAAGACCCAGGTAACGACCTTTATCATGCCAGCTGCGTAAAAGATAAATGTTACAATAAAAAGTCAGGGACGGTCATGCAATATTAAAGGTGATCTATCACCCCTTATATGGTATGAATAATTATGTCCTTATATAGGGTGATCGACTATCATGTGACCCTCTTAGAGGGTCACATGATAGCCGATCACCCCATATATGGGGGTGATTAGCTATCATGTGACCCTCTCAGAGGGTCACATGATAGCAAATCACCCCATATAAGGAAACACTTGTGCCCCATCTTGTGGCGACTTTGATTTATTTGTCACACATTTATTCATACTATGTAAGGGGTGATATGTCACCTTTAAACAGTATTTAGTTTAGCTGATCAGGCGCATTGAAGACATAAATACATCATGGTGAACCGAGCAGCTGTATGAAATAAATCAGAGAAAAAACAACAACTTCTGACTAAGCGTTGTGTTTTACTGTGCCGAATTGACAATGACAAACATTGTATCATGAAATAACCATCATTCATGCAGTTGTTATTTAAATAGGGTTAGAATCCCAGCCTGTCATGAGTCATACAAGATAATTTTAAATGATTTTGATATCGGTGATGGGGTGAATATACGTTAGCAAGACATCTGTTGAGTTTTATAATTTATTTGTGTAGCTGCTATTATCTCACCTGCACATTTATCAGTTGGCTCCTGGCTACATGTAGTATCTGACTCCGCCAAACATTCCATTTTCCCATCTGTTTAAAATAAATACTGGTGTAGTAAAATATTTCCTGATAACATTGATTACCGTTCATTGCTGCTATGTTCCTTCAGTTGAACCTGAACTAGTCCATGATAACTAGTCCATGAGAAATAAATATCTCGTCAAATGACATATTTTATTATGTGTAGCTGTGACGCCTTTGTTAATTTTAATTTTAATTTCAAAATGTCTTTGATGACAAATGGTAATCATTTATACATTAGTGTTTGATATGCAGATATGAACGATATATAGATAATGCTGTACGAAGTCAAAAGGCAGTGTCTGCTCAATTAACAAGTAAGCACATACTGCTTTTTGGCTTTGCAGAGCAGCAATTTATCTTATATATACATCTTATTCAGAAATATATTTATTGACGAAAGTCTATGTAGATTTATGCGTCATAAAAATGAACAGTGCATTATATTATATAGTGCATAATATGATGGTTTTAACGTATGTACAAGTATTCCGCCTTGAGATACTAGTAAACAGTTTATGAACTTTCTTTATTGAACAGTTCACAAAAGAGCTCATGGACTGTTCAAGGAATGTCCGTGAACATCAAATGGCCCAGGACAGTTTATGATTAATTCATGAGCACCATTTACTAGAATGGCTCATGAATAGTTCATGCCACAAAGATACCACATTCACATGAACTGCTTATGAACTATTTATGTGAATGTGAAGTCTGTGTGGCTTGAACTATTCATGAACCATTCAAATAGTGCTCATGAATTAATCATGAACTGTGCTGGGCCATTTAATCTTCACGGAAATTGCATGAACAGTTGATAAAAATGTGGCATTGAATGATTCATGAGCGTATCATTAAATGTTAAAAAAAAACATTTAATGGGACAGGCCCAGGCTAAAATCATAAAAAAAGCGGTGATTTTATTTTGGCTTGTCAATATGACCATATGATGTAAACAGAGCTGCAAAAGTTTTTTTTAAATTTTTCTGCTGCGCATTTACCCGTTAGACAATGACCTAAATAATGAGACTTATCAAGTTTAAATCAAATCGACAATACAGTACACATATAAGTTTGGGGACAGTGTGAGTGTGTACAGCAACTTAAAACTAACACTGTAGAGCCAACAAATTGTAAAATTAGGCAACCAGCTTGAATTACTAAGCTGCGAAATAATCCGCTCTTCGTGAACGCGTTTAAGCATAATATTTTTGTGGAAATGTGTGCAAACGATCACGTTGAACATGAAACCACATTATAAATGGGGCATAAACAGCACAATCCCCGACTAATATAATACTGAATATCACGCTTAAGTTTAAAAGAAGGCAGGCGAGAAAAAACTTTGGTCACTATGCTCGTGAATATTATTTGGATTAGCATAATTTAAGGAATAATTTATTGAAGTGACATGCTCATAAAAAATGCATGAGATGCTCATGAAATATTTCAAATGAACTTTAGAAAAATATTTTATAAATTTATGTATTCTTCAGTTTTCATCAAGTACTCATAAAGAATATACATGAACATTTCAAGAATATTTCATGAACGATACACGCTCAGCAAGATCATGATTTGTTCATAAAATATTTTGTGAGCATTTCAAGACTACTTAACGAATGTGCCATGTTCATGAAGAATTTATCAAGTGTTCATGAAATTTTTCTAGTCCTTCTCAAGAACAATTCGTATTTATTATTTTTTATAAAGAGATCATGTACTGCACTTGAAATTGTTCATGAACATTTAAAGAAAAAAAAGTTCATGAACTCCATTCTAGAACATTGCTGAGCTGTTCATGAACTGTTCATGTCTGCTGATAAACAGCTCATGACATCATGAACATCATCTCACATGGGCTAAATGTTAATCAATCTAAGCTAAAAGTATTAAATACCTATCAATCTAAAAGACAAATCCACTCACCATCAGCTGCATTACAGTGAGCGTACCACTGACAGTCAGTCCCCTCACAGCAGGCTTCTTTGTTTGCGTGTGTTATACAACCTGTACAAAGGGAAAATTATATGAAATGTAATGCGTTTCCGATGTCAGCGGAGATGTTTACATGTTTTTTTCATCATCTTAGCTCCGTTTGATTCTCTTTTGTTATCTCCGGCATGGCTCTTTGACGGCTACGCGTTAAAAGCCTGTCTGCCGCATTGACCTAATCAGAACAAAAACGCGAAAAAGGCCAAACAAGACACAATCTGATAAAACTAACTAATCAATATAAATAACTATTGTCACAAGGGCTAAATATCCAATAAATGGGCGCCATTTTGTTACAATGCGTGTTGGTCGAAAAGTTTCAATATATCAACACTACCGTCATGTGGTTTATCTGATTTTATTCATGAAACAGCATGAATAACATTTTGCTCTTTGACGTAATTGAAAAAAATAACAACTTTTTATGTAAGTGAGTAAAAGACGTAATTTTAATGACTCACTTGCTTACTTACATACATACACAAGCAAATACCTTATTTATACCTACCAGTACAAGAGTGTGCCGTTGAAGCTCCTGAACATCCTGTATCATCTGCACCACATCTACTCTCTCCTCCAGCTGTATAAAAATTAAAATGAGAACAATTAAGAAGACAATTTAGTTATAATTTTATTGCAGCTGATCACATTAATGCCAGTAGAATTACACGGGACACGTCATCATTGTCTATATATTGTAAGTAATAATGCATCCCACCTGTACAGTTACGGTACCATTTGCAGGCATTATCTTTGTCTCCACAACAGGCGGCCGCGGTGGTGTGGGAACAGGTAGCGACAGCGGCTTGAACAAAAGGGTATAACAAATTAGATATGTTACATGAGGTTACGGTATATGTTTTTTGGCCTACTATCGCTTTTTAATATATTTTATATCGTGTTTTCCATTACATAGGCATTTGAAAAAACAAGTCTTACCAGTAGATGATGCAGAAGGAGAATTTGCTGAAACAAACCAAGACATAATTATTATATTAAGAGTGTCATTTATTGTTCTGTTTGGAGTGGGGGATATCAATGTAATCCGAGAAAAAAATTGGACTGGCCAGACCACACATACCCACCCTCTTATCACTTTTTTTAGGGGGGGGTGACATGTACAATTGTTTTTAATAGCCTCAGGCCTGCTCAATATGATGAGCAATTAAAATTGCCTCTGTGCATGACTATGGTCAACTATGGTCAAATTCATTTGACGTAAAAAATTAATCAATAACCGGAGCATCGCTTGGGCTCGTGAAAATTGTCGAATGTAACGCGAATTTTTGTATGTCTGGCGAAAACATCGGTGCAATTTGCCTTGGCCGCTTGAGTCGTGCAGGTAGTACGTCAAATGATTAAATCAGGTGATTAAATTTCGTAGCCACGCAATGTGCTCTCGTGCAAGACATGACATATCTTCTACATTACTCTAACCTATATTATATGAGTTGATGAGAGAACGTTTTGATTTATGCTTCCTAAAATTCTGTCTGGTTCAAATTTGTTTGGTTCTGATCCAGAACAGCGGCTTTCGCTGATAATGATCGTAACCGATCGACCTTTTTCACATTGCAGCAGTCATCACGTCTTTCGTGCAGATTTATGTTCTGGCTGTGCCATAGGAGACGCTACTTTTTTGTCACAAATTCGAGCTGGCAGCACTCGATGATTCGGTGCTGTGCGGATTGGCTGCATCTAGTAGGTCAAAGCCACACTGATTGGTGTTATCATATGCAATTAAAGAAATGTATTTTTACACACAGCAATGTCGATTAGCTGGACTTCAAATATAGTTCTTTAATATTTAAACTCCGCAGTCCTCCTCATGGAGTATCAGGCGGAGGGACGGTGCTGAGCGGCCGACCAGACTAATCGCTCAGTTGGCTCTTGAAAGCTGCTATTGATCTGAATTCAATAGCAGCTGGTGGAAGATGATTCCAATCGGGTATGGTTTTGTACAAAAAAGAATTTTGTCCCAGCGTGGTGTTAGCTCTAATATGTTTGAATGATTTTTTATGTCCACCACAAGTTCTTTCATCTGCTGGGGTTAAAAGGTCACTTGCAGGTACAGCGATTAATCCGTTTAAAATTTTGTACAGGCTTGTCAGCCTGAAGTTCTTTCTTCTAGTTTGTAAGTCAGTCCAGCCTAGATCTTGGATAAGAGCTGCTACACTTGATTTACGCTGGTAGTTGTTTGTTACAAAACATGCAGCAGCTCTTTGAATTTTGTTTAATTTATAAATATCACCTTGCCTGTACGGATCCCATACAGGACAAGAGTATTCCAAAAGTGACCGATCCATTGAAAAATATGCAATCTCATTTAATTTTGATGGACATCCGCTTAAATTTCTCCTCAAGAAACCTAGTGTGGAATTAGCCTTACTCGCAATTTTGGTGTTGTGATCCCCCCATTCCAGGTTCTCGCTGATGCTGACTCCCAAGTAAGGTGAATCTGATACTTTCGCGAGTGTGACCCCTTTGAGCTGATAGTCTCTTTAGCCCCGGGTCTCTTCATTCGGAGGACAGAACATTTGGATGGGTTGAATTTCATCCCCCAAATGTCTGCCCATCGCTCCAACTTTGTTAGGTCCTCCTGTAGTTTTTTTTGATCGTCCTTAGATTTTATGAGCCGATAAAGGAGGCAGTCGTCAGCAAAGAGTCGAACATCAGATGAGACCGAGAATGGTTGGTCATTAATATAGCATGGAAATAAGATCGGGCGAAGTACTGTACCCTGTGATACACCAGAACCTACATGAGCAGTGTCCGAAAAGCTACCATCTACTACTACTTTTCGTGTCCGAGTGGTGAGAAAATTTTGAATCTAAAGTAGTGTAGGTCCCCTAATTCCGTAATGATCAAGTTTGTGTAGTAAACGTTGGTGGGGAACTACATCGAAAGCCTTACTGAAATCTAAAACAATTAAATCGGTTTGAGTTTTGTCCTTGTAATTTTGAACCAGATCTTCAGTGGTCAGTAGTAATTGGCTTTCACAGGAGTGCTCTGCACGGAAACCGTGTTGCACAGGAGTTAGAATTTTGTTTTTGGTAAAGTGGGTCATAATGTTCTTGCAAATAATGTGTTCGAGGAATTTGGCACAAACACATGTCAAGGAAATCGGCCCGTAGTTAGAAGCAGTATGCTGATCTCCCTTTTTGAAAACAGGGGCTACATTAGCCTCGACCCGTTCATCGGGTAATTTTCCAGTCCGGATAGAGTGTTCGAAAATGTCTGTCAAAAAAGAATATCTCCTTGACAGCATTTTTGAGGAGTAAATTTAAAAGCTCATCAGGTCCAGGTGCTTTATCGGCGTTCAGTTCACTCAGTAATTTAGTTATACCAGATTGTGTAATTTCGATATTATCCATGGGGTTTGTTGGATCAGGATCACTGTGGGCATGAGCGAAACCGGCTGGACGCTGCAAAATTGGCTCAACAAAATTCTAAATTATGTCGGTAAATTGATAAACTGACATTCCGCAATTAATACCATCAGATAAGTAACACCTAAGCAGACAACATTAATTTTTTTTTAATTTAAATTAATATTTTATTATGGTAGTTCAGGGTTCTCAACACTGTTATTGGATTATCGCCAGTGAGCGATAATCTAATAGTCAAAATCCAAAATCAAAATAGTTAGCATGTACACCGGTCAAAAAACTTTGACATTACTGGAACCTATATCATCTGCGTTGATAAGAAAACGTTTTGATCTATGGTTGCTAGAAATATGTCTTTCGCTGATAATGTTCGTAATAGATCGAACGTCAATCAGATGGCTCACCTGACTGAAATAGAGTTGGATGTAAAACAACCTCAATGGACGTAGGCGCAGTTACCATCCGGCGAGATCCCAGAAAAGCCACAATGTGGTGCGATAGCACCCGTGGCGCGATAGCACAATAGTGCGTACTGCCATTTAGCATAGAGATACAGATACAGATACATAATGTGTTTATGACAAATAAGTCAGAAGTGACTTTTACGATATAAAAAAAATAAATAAGCCTATATAAGATGTACATTTCTTTTGATTCACAAAATTGCATAAGTGATTTGTATACAATCTATACATACGATCTAATACGCAGGCCTAGAGTCTTAGAGCTGATTTACGTGTTACTACTCAACCGTATTTGTATGGAAAGATGGTTATTTTCTTGATTCATTTATTTTTGTTACGGGGGGGGGGGCAGAGGAGTCCTGACCCCTCCCTTGAGCTGCAGATTTAAAAAAAAATCCAGGGATTTCCGGGGGCAGGCCCCCAGAACCCCCATATTTTTCAAAATTTTACCTCTTGACCCCCCTTGACGGAAAGCAGCGCACGCCACTGCTTGTTCTGAAAGTTGCCAGTTATTTTTCCATGTGACTTCTTATCTCGCACCGATTCGATAACTTGATCGTGTTTGTATTGTTATGTTTGATAAGAGAAAAAAGTTCTTACCAGGAGATGATGCTGGTGTAGGAGGTGCTGAAACAAAAATATAATGCAATATAATGCGATATGCTGCAAAATTATAGGTATCGTTCAGAGCGTTTCAAGTCAATGATCTATAAATACAATCTATGATTTTGTACAGCATTATGATACATGTTTTTTTAGCCTACTATCACTGTAATATATTTGTTATCGTGTTTTCCAATACATAGTCAAATATTTGATGAGAAAGTAAAACACAATTCTTACCAGTAGATGATCCAGCAGGAGGATTTGCTGAAACAAACCAGGACATATTTATCCCATTCAGAGTGATATTTAATGTTTAGGTTGGAGTGGGAGATATCTATATAATTCATTATTTAGTCAAACATTTCGAGCTTAGCGTGTCCTATTACTATCCTCAGGTCTGCTCAATATGATAAGCTATTAACCCTTTAAGTCCTCACGATGCATTAAAGCATCGTGTTACATCCCTGAAAACAGACTTAATTTTCCTACAACTAAGGATTTTAAAATTAAATTTACATGAAACCGTTTTACGAATACATGGCAATTTTCTTAATTTTTCAGCCACTTCAAGCAGCATATTACTATAATTGTTGGAATATTTAATATACATGACATATCTTCTACATTACTCAAACCTATATCATCTGAGTTGATGATAGAACGTTTTGATCTATTGTTCCTAGAAAAATGCCAGTCAGTATTATGGGGAGCCTCCGTGACCAAGAGGTAGCGTGCTCGGCCTAAGACCGCCAGGGTTCGAATTTTGAATCCTGTGTCTGGAGGACAGTGTCATCTCAATCATCTCGCCATCCTCAGGAGGTTCTCCTGGCCCAGTTTAGCCTATATGTGCACAAAGGTGGCCTAAAGCCCGATTTATTTCATTTAGAAAAATGCCTGGTTCGAATCTGTCTGGTTCGAATTCAGAACAGCGGCTATAGCTGATATTGCTGGGAACTGATCGACCTTTCTCACATTGTAACAGCCATCATGTAATTCGTGCAGATTTATGTTCTGGCTGTGCCATGGGAGACGCTACTTGTTTGTCACAAATAATAATAATAATAATAATAATAATAATAATAATAATAATAATAATAATAATAATAATAATAATAATAATAATAATAATAATAATAATAATAATAATAATAATAATAATAATAATAATAATAATAATAATAATAATAATAATAATAATAATAATAATAATAATAATAATAATAATAATAATAATAATAATAATAATAATAATAATAATAATAATAATAATAATAATAATAATAATAATAAATACTTTATTTCATGAGGGTATAACAACAATACAAATCACAGGTTGACATAAATGTAAATAGGGAACAAATATGTATAACGTAGTACATTGTATTAACCCACTGAGCATTGCTCATCTACCGTGGGGCCCTCAAGGCTATGACATAGCCTCGAAAACTTTAAAAAAGCATTACAGAAAACAAATCTGTACACATATAGCAAAATCCTATAATCATAATAAAATACAGCATAAGTAGGCCCATAAACATGATAAAATCCATCTTGTATGTATTTTTTTGGTTGATGAGAGAAAACTAGTTCTTACCAGTAGATGATGCAGGTGTAGGAGGTGCTGAAACAAACCATAATATAAATTATCAAGAATGATGATTGTTTCTAATTTGAATTAGATATAAAGAATTATAATTATTCCCAGCTTTTGAGCAAGTTTCCCGCATGATAGCCTCACTGGTACGATATTAAATTTATATCTGTGCAAGACTTCCAAGGTAGTTACTTTTATCACACTGCCCGCTTATGGACCGCTTTACCACATTCTATCAGATATGCTAAAAGCTTGTATATAAAATAGCCTCAATGAACTATATCTTACCATGGTAAAATAATTCGACGTAAATAATCAATATACCTGGAACCTTTTATAGAGTTTATGCAAAATGTCGAATGTAGCATGAACTTGTGTATATCTTAAAAACATATATGTGTAATTTTGCTTGGTTACGGCACAATCCAGTGATCATTTATTGCTAGTGGGGATGTGTCATGGGAGGCGCTGTTTGTATGTTCCAAATTCATGCAGACAGCTTTCACTGATACTGTTTGTTACAGATTGGCCGCGCCCTGTTAATTGGTGTTACCTTCTTTATTTAAAAACATGTATTATACACATGACCATGCTTGATTTAAAATATAGTTATCATGTACACCCTTAAAAAAAAATTACATAGCTTAACTGTTGCATGTAGAAATATCTTGTAAGCAATAAGTTTTTCAAAAATGCAAATGCAAAATTGAAAACCACTGTACGGTTTCCGATATCGACTGGCGGCCTATATGGTATGCACAGTTGTTTGTTTCCCATAACTTTATGAATAATATATTTGCATTACATACATTACTTAGTCACATATGTAGCCTGTAATAATATCAGTTCATGTATGTGATTTTATATATGACCTATTACACGTCTTTAGAAGTTGTAATTTGGCTTGTACGCTTTGTACAATGTGGCTATTTTATCTCAGGCTTTGGATACTCATGTCAGGCAATTGACTTACCTACAATTTATCATGTTTATGACGTTACATTTTTGTAGGGGTACATTCTAGACTTAGAGGTAAATTACTTGTTACTACGCAACAGTATGTGTACAGAAACATGGCTTTTTTATTGAACCTAATACAAGTTCTATATTGTTTTGTTTTCCAGGTTTTTTTTGTCAAGTAAATAAAAACAATGCTTACTAGAAGATGGCGCTGGAGTAGGAGGTCTTGAAAAAAAGCACGATATAAATTATGCATTGCTCATCGTGTTGCCAACTACATAGCTATGTTTCTGGAAAGAAAAAAAGTTCTCACCAGTAGGTGATGTCTGAGCAGGGGTTCCTGAAACACACCAAGAAATATTTCGTGAAGATAAATGTTTTGTTTTTAACTTTAACTAATTTAAGAAATCATCAATGCAGAAGTGAGCACAATCACATAATGAAACCACAAACACGCGAGTCTGCGACTAGTAAGATAAGACACACAAAATCATTTTTCCAACTTGTAAAACAATTAGCAGTTTTATCAGCTTACAGACAATATACATTTTGAAAATACTCTTCCTTTTCAAAATTCCTTCGTTGTCAAGGCAATACTAATAAAGTGTTCATTTTGATGGAAATCACTTTTCACAATTTGTGATTAAATTACGCTTGAAAAATCGTCAAAGGACAATATAGTATGGCAGGTGAAAATGGTCCACGAGCATAAGGTGGATCAACTTTTGTTACTTACATTTTTAAAACCCTTATGGTGTCTAGAAAACTTATTTTGATGTTAACAGCTCGAAATTAAGCACCATGGGTATGTTTGACCACCTATATTGGGGTACCCCTGAACCTGTCTAAAATTAGGGGGTAGGGTTACGCAAACGTCTGTCGTTGATGTTCTGATCAACCAATCTGCACTTGAGATATACCATAATAGCATATTCTGAGGATTTATAACCCACATTGCAGTATAATGATAGTCGTCTCTCCGCATACGCTCAAGCAGGATGTCTTTATTATAAAAAAATCAAAATGAACAACAAAACAAACGATATAACATGGTGAAGGGAAACGACTTAGTAAAAAGTAATTATTGGACATATCCATATCTGGCCTATATTGTCTGAATCCAAATGTGTGTATGCTTAAAAATGAGTGTTATTTATATTTATAAATGTCATATACTTTTTCAATTTAATAATATTGTAGCCTTTTATGAAAATGTGTGTATTTAGCATAGGCTAAAATCTGTATCATGATTTTTTTCATCTTATTTTTGTGTATAATTTTTATAATGTTTATAAATTATTTATGTGTGATGAATTTGAATCTGTCGGATAACATTCTATAGTTGGTGACCCATCACCTACAAATTAAAAAAACACAAAATGGCTGCCAAAATGTAAAGAAACCCCCGTATTTTTAATGGTTTATTAGCACACAAAAGCACAATTTATTGTTCTTTCGAGATGGTATTTCTAGTGTCTTGGAAAGAAGGAACCTTTTAAAAAACAAGATGCCCGTCGTTTTTAAATATATTTACTGTTACTATAAGTATACTATAAGTGTAACACTATACATGTTGATGATAATATGTTTTAATTGTAGTAACTTAGTGGACCAGAAATAAACGTTACTGACGAGTAAATTCAAATGAAAAATTCCAAAAAGGCCGCGACATTCACATTCATATGAGCAAAAAAATAGCTGTCAAAATGTAAATTCTGATGTTTATTTTTCATCGTCATTCTAAATAATAAAACATCAAAGCATGTTAGAATATAAAACATCAAAGCATGTTAGAATATAAAACATCAAAGCATGTTAGAATATATTGTGCTTAAACAGAGTTTTAAATACCTTGTAGCCTAGTCTGTCGTATTACTTAGTCAATTTTTTAGATTTCCAATAAACAAGTGTTGTTTTTTATATTATAGTTAAGATGCATAAAAGGCTCTTTTCTTTGTGTGTTGGCGTTAATCTTTCTGAATTTAATGGTCAAATGAAGATCATTTTGATAAAAAAAATATGAGAGATAAATTTGTCAACTCCAAATCATGCAGAAAGTGAAAATTGTGCGTTAATGTACAACAAAAATTTAGAAGAGATGTGGTTTCGGAGGCCATTTTTTTATTTTGCTTATTTGAATGTGAAGGACACCAAAGATAGGATGTTATCCGACAGATTCGAATTCAGCACACCCAAATTATGTGAAAAGTGGGAACAAATTCTGCACTTAAATGTCTAGCAATGTTTAATGTTTCATATTTCAGACCAGACTAAATACACACATTTTCAAATTGCTGGTCCACCACTTTTGTCAGTGGCTGACGATGAGCGTGAATTTGGCCGTGCCTCCATCGAGCCTCAATGGTTATAGTATAGCGTCACATGTCAGTAAATGTGGTACCGTGGGAATTGCATGTTAATCCTTGACACATATGTTCAATTTGAAGAAAAATAATACTCAACAAAATAAAATAGGGTGTAATTTTTTTCTGAAACTCTAATTAAAGGTCATTTCCGGGGTCTTAAAGGTCACGACCCTAAAAACACACGGGTATTTTTGAAAATGTTTATATTTCAAAGTAATATAGTAGTGTAATATAGCAATATACACGCTACTCACCCACACCAACTTTTATTTAACCTTTGATATGTCCAAAATATGAAATAAGATGTTACCAGTAACAAAATATGGACAGAATATATATTTGGACCGCTTATGTGGGGTACCGCCAAACCGAAAAATAGGGGCTAGGGTTACGCAAACGTCTGCCGCTGCAGTTCAAGCTTACTAATCTACACATGCAATATACCATATAAAAGATAAAATTTCCGTTCCAGTGATGTATTGCATGATGCAGTGGATAAAAAAGTTATCTCTACACATACGTTTAAACATTTTTTTTATCACAAATAATCAAAATCGACAACAAAATACAAAAATGGAAAAGACTTAATAAAACATAATTATTGGCCATATATATATTTGACTTATGTTTTCTGAACCCGGATGTGTATATCCTTAAAAGTATCTAGATTTGTACATTGCACATTGAATATATATTTTCAAATTAAAGAATACTGCAGACTTTTTTTGAAAAAAGTGTGTATTTATCCTGAGTTGAAACTTGTTTACATAATTTGTGTGTGCTGAATTCGAATCTGTCGGATAAAATTCTATATTTGGTGTCCTTCACCTTTAAATAAGCAAAACAAAAATGGCTGCCAAAACCACATCCTTTCTATATTTTTGTTGCAAATTGTTGCACGATTTTTGGTTTCTGCATGATTTTGATTTGATAAATTTATGTCTCATGTTTCTCGATCAAAATGACCTTTATTTGACCTTCAAATTCAAAATGGTTACTGCCAACAAACAAATAAAAGCGTTTTTTATGCACTTGAACTATAATATCATAAACATCTTTTGTTTGATGCTTTGCTGTGCTTAGTGTTTAGAATGACATCATTATTTTAATAGTAAATATGCAAAATGACGTCCATCTTGGATTTTACGATAGATGTTTAATTTACATTTTGATGTTTTTTGTTCATATGAAGGTAAATTTCGCGGCCATTTTGGGTTTTTTCTTTTAATTTTTCTCGTCAGTAAGCTTTACTAATCCACTATGGTACCACAAATACGTCATAATATTGTCCATTTGTTTAGCAGTATACTTATAGAAACAGTAAATACATAAAAATCGGCGGATGTCTTGGATGTAAAGGTCAAATAAAGGTCACTTCTTTCCAAAGGCACAAGAAAAAATTTATCAATTACAAATCTTTCAGCCAAAAAATTATGTGCGACAAACTATAGAAAATATGGGGTGTTCTCGATATTTTGGTGGCCATTTTAGGTTTTGCTAATTTGAAGGTCCCTAAATATAGCACGTTATCCGGCAGATTCGCATTCAGCACACGCAAATTTTGTAAAAACAAGTGAATACATTATTCATTCCACCTCTATCGCCGGTTCTGGCCAACATCCATTCGATACTTGTCAGTGAATCGTGCTGCGCGTGTCTCTACGATACACACGATGTAGGCCTACCCACCCACTCCCTTGGCCAGAAAGGTCACCACCCAGATACATTGGCCCAATTGTGAAATAATGTTGGGCCACCGTCTGCGACGCTGGGTCAACATTATTCCAACCAAAACCCTTTAAGCTCTTATTATAGACTTAACCACAAATATAATTGTGAATATTATTATTTCTGAACACTTGTTAAAGACAAAAGTACTTAACCTAAGGATCTGAAATGTTATATTAGACATGCTCATAAAGACTGGTCTACATAAATGTCAACCGTTTCCCACACACAGCACCCCTCTTTCTAGTAGGTAGGTTAACTGCACAAAATAGGGTGTTTACTTCAGATCATGATGCAAATGTTTCCTTTGGCAATAATGCATCTTAGGTCCACAGCTCTATCCGGCCTCAAATGGTAAAGATTTGCGTTTTTTCAAAATGGCCGCCAAAACAATGAAATTTTTTACTATTTTACTCAGGTATATAAGAAGCATGTGTAAAGGTAAAAATATTTTTTTTTACTTTCGCTATGAATAATTAAAATTACGTAGAAAATAATGGTAAACAAACACTCGTAATTGGTACATCGTTTATTTTGCCTCTTTCCGTTTACAATACATAAAGTATGACACGAGCATGCACCTTTACACTCACAGAGGGACATGCACAACCGCCTTTGTATACAACATTTGCAAGGGGCTTTGCAGATGTACATTGGCAAATTGCAAGTTCTGGTAAATCATGTGAAATTATGGGTGATGTAGTATACCGGGGCTGGAGCGGAGTCTGCCATAATTAACTTTAATATGCCAGATATTTGCAAACCCTGCCATATAGCTAGACTATTACTATACAACAAAATGTGCGGTTCCAGGTAGGGATATGCCCTGAAAATGTTCATCTTGATCAAATTCAAAATGGCCGATTCTCGGAGGTAATTAACTTAAATGACGCTGATATCTGACAAACCGTGTCAGATAGCTAGACATTTCTATAAAACAAAATGTGTAGTTTCAGGTAGGGATATTCCTTAGAAAATGTCTAACTTGATCTAATTAAAAAATGGCCGACTTGTGATCACCATTGACTAGTATCTGTAATAGAGACCTACATGGCATACTTTGCTAAATAGGTAGACCATTACTGTAAAACAAAATGTGAGAGTTCAGGTAAGGATGCACATGACCAATTTCTGTCACACGGACGGGGCGGGGGATTCTAGTGGCCGGCTGACCTCTTGTTTCTGTATGCATTGCACCAAGTATGACCAGGAAGAAATCTTCATCAAACTCTGTTCAAGGGAATTTCCATTAAATCCTCTTGGCCAGAGAAAAAAAGTGGTTGATTCCCAACCATAACAAAGTTCAATATAATCTGTTGTCCAATAGACGCTGTAACTTTTGATTTGTCAGGTCAATTTAAGAAAAAATTAAAATAATAAAGTATAGGGAAACAGGAATTTATATCACATAGCTTAGCCTATTATTTGCAGGGATGTTGCAGCAGTAGGCTAGATCCACCTACTAAACTGGCTTTTCAACCTAAGCATATTTGCTATTTGAATATTCAAAAAAATAGGATCATAAGCTTATAGAAGGACATGTTTATTATGACCAGGTGTTCGTTTTCTGTATAGACGTTTAGGACGCCATCAATAAATAATCGAATAATATCTTATCTGGAGCACAGTGTACATGTACAATGTGCATAATTATGACTATGCACTAGACATAAAAAAAAGGAAATATAATTTATGTAGATATTGATTGACATAAAGAAAGGTCGTTACTGACTTATTTGTCATAAAAATGATAAAATATATGTACATGGTTAAATTATTAACATAGCATCTAAATATGGCGTCTTAGATTTCTTAAAATTTGGACTTGTATACAGCTAATTATAGGATAAAGCCCGAGGAGCTCTACATTCTTAGCTTTGCAAACGGCCGAGCCGAAGGCCGAGGCCTTTTTCAAAGCTAAGTATGTAGAGCTCTGAGGGTTTCAACTGACTTAAAACACATCTGACCATAATGAAAACCCCTCATAATCAACAGTTCGGTCGCGCATGATTGTATATAGTACCATAAGCCTGTCATGATAATTGGTCTGTACTTGATGAACAATAACTCTCCATTCCCGGCTTAGAATGTCGTGGTCGGACAAAGAAAATAATGTAGTGGTGTGTTTTAATCAGAGGGGAATAATGTTACCTTTAAGCCATTGTTGGCTGTGTTAAGCTAAAAATATCGTTATTTACGTTCTTGTAGATATTTTATTTCATTTCTTGACCTTTTAAATGTACATTTGGACGCCAAATTGTAATTTTGCGCATGACTGATATGCAAATTGCGCTTTTTGTGTTTTTTTTGGCGGTCATTTAAAAAAAATGCAAATATTTGGAATACGAAGGCCGATCTCACTTGTGTCTTTGGATAGATCTTTTTATATGACCTTAAGGGAACTCCATGCCAAAAGAATCGTTTGCATCATGACTTGAAGTCAAAAGTCACTAAACCTATCCACTATTCCCCTAAATAGGGCACAAACACAAAATAAACTTAATTATGCCGTGATAATCGCCTTTTAGTTTAACAACTCTGTACCAGAGGCTGGTGGTGGCAGCTAGTATCCCTGGAATCACCCACCCTGATCATTGCGTGATCAACATCTCCTGAAGGCAGTTCGAAACGTCGCAATCGTTTCACACTAAGTTCCAAAGTGAGTAAAATTTAACCACTTTCTATATGAATCTTGGAACCATGAATAACATATTCTCTACAACTCTGTATCAGTTGATATTTTTTAGATATGTTTTTTTCAAGTCGTTAAATATTTGTAAGTGACATTCAGGTATGAATATGTAGTGTATGTTTACATATACAGTAAGTAAGGTATGCAATGTCGATTCCCATGTGATGCATTTCACCCATATCTAGAAAACGTATGTGTACTCAGTATTCAAACTACACAGCCCCTTCATATCACATATTCCGGACGCTTCAGCTGCACCTAATGAATGGACAACTCTTTTTGTTTTTGTCGATTTGCATTTATTATTTTTATTATTATTATTATTATTTTATATAAAATGTGAATGTCACATAGCCCCACTAATGTAGCTGGTGTTATAACATGTAATATTTAGTTTTTGTGCACATTCAGAGGCTCGTACATCATGTGTTAATAAAAATATCAGTTAGTACCGAATTTATATATCTTCCCAAAAACAATTACATTCCTAGTGAATGAATTCCTTAGAAATAATGTGCACAATGCAATTTCCCATTGTACTCTACATCAAACGAATTGACGTATCTTTTAATTAATTGTTTCTGATCTGGCCATGTATTTATTAGGCTACTAACAAGAAATAAAATGAGCCAATGTTCAATTGACCAGTCCAACACCAATATTTAATTTGTCACTTGGTCTACATTTGTTTGATACATTTACAGTCACTTAATGTTATTATATTATCTCATTAAATTAGTATTTTATCAAAATAAGTTAAAATTCACCAAGTATTGATGCACCTGATAATCTTTGACTTTGTGCCAACCATGGCTAAATGCTCGTTCCCCGTTTGTGTTACCTGATTCTCCGAGGTGAATAATGTACAAGACCAGGACACTGAGCAGGACCAGTTTAATGGTGAAGTGTTATTATGACTGCTGGCGTGTGATGTGAAGGCGTCACATAAGCTATGATCAGTCGCATTTATATCATAGCACAATGACATGTATCCCTTTGGAGGAGGGCCGGTAATGTAATCACTGACCAATCATTGAAAGACAAGTCGCTTTATAACTCAGCATACGGTGCATGTAATATTCCCGCATCCACCCACTTACCATGTAGGCGTATTATGAACTGTCAAAATCGGTGATCAAGAAAATCAGGTGGCTGGATTTAAATAATGATATCGTATACATTTATTGATTAAGTGAGACTTGATAAAACCATCAAATTAGTTGAAAAGCAATTATATAGTATATTACTACAAATACGCAGATTAAACTCGCATCGCCTAAACAATACTTGAAAATTGAGTGTTTTTCCGTTTGTGTACGCATTTATGCAAATAAAATAATAAAATTATTTAATGTAGGTTTATGTGTACATCTAGTTTATTCGCAAATATAAGTAATTATTATTATTACTTAAATGTGAAACATAAAAATGTATTTACACATGTGTGTAAATTAAATAGTTACACTAAATGGATCTTTAAATAGTTACACAATATACGATGTTTCCCATTATGGTTACAAGCATTTTGCCTCCACAAAAAACGCATATTATGCACTGAACATATATGAAACTGAAACTCAATGTTCTCTTTTCTGTATATGAACAATTTCGAAAACAATTTGTGTGACATGCTCATATTTTTGTGGTACTAGATGATGATGGGCGTGGGCCCTAGGGTAGTGGTTAGCACCGCTGCCTTTCACGCCAGAGTTCGGGGTTCGGTTCCCGGTATCGGCGGTTTGAAAGAAACAAAATTTTTCTTCCCCATCCACGTGTGAAAGTCAGTATTGTGGGGAGCCTCCGTGACCGAGAGGTAGCTTGCTCGGCCTCAGAACGCCAGGGCTCGAATTTTGAGTCCTGTGTCTGGAGGTGTCTGGACAGTGTCATCTCAATCATCTCACCATCCTCAGGAGGTTCTCCTGGCCCAGTTTAGCCTATATGTGCACAAAGGTGGCCTAAAGCCCGATTCATTTCATTTCATTTATTAGATGATGATAAGTTTATATTTTAGCGTGAACCGTACCACACAGCTCATTTAGAGTGAACCGTACCACACAACTCATTTACAGTGAACCGTACTACACAGCTCATTTAGAGTGAACCGTACCACACACAGCTCATTTACAGTGAACCGTACTACACAGCTCATTTAGAGTGAACCATACCACACACAGCTCATTTACAGTGAACCGTACCACACACAGCTCATTTACAGTGAACCGTACCACACACAGCTCATTTAGAGTGAACCATACCACACACAGCTCATTTAGAGTGAACCTTACCACACAGCTCATTTAGAGTGAACCGTACCACACACAGCTCATTTAGAGTGAACCATACCACACACAACTCATTTAGAGTGAACCGTACCACACACAGCTCATTTAGAGTGAACCGTACCACACACAGCTCATTTAGAGTGAACCGTACCACACACAGCTCATTTAGTGTGAACCGTACCACACACAGCTCATTTATAGTGAACCGTACCACACACAGCTCATTTAGAGTGAACCATACCACACACAGCTCATTTAGAGTGAACCTTACCACACAGCTCATTTAGAGTGAACCGTACCACACACAGCTCATTTAGAGTGAACCGTACCACACACAGCTCATTTAGTGTGAACCGTACCACACACAGCTCATTTATAGTGAACCGTACCACACACAGCTCATTTACAGTGAACCGTACCACACACAGCTCATTTAGAGTGAACCGTACCACACACAGCTCATTTACAGAGAACCGTACCACACACAGCTCATTTAGAGTGAACCGTACCACACACAGCTCATTTACAGTGAACCGCACTACACAGCTCATTTAGAGTGAACCGTACCACACACAGCTCATTTAGAGTGAACCGTACCACACACAGCTCATTTACAGTGAACCGCACTACACAGCTCATTTAGAGTGAACCGTACCACACACAGCTCATTTAGAGTGAACCGTACCACACACAGCTCATTTAGTGTGAACCGTACCACACACAGCTCCTTTATAGTGAACCGTACCACACACAGCTCATTTACAGTGAACCGTACCACACACAGCTCATTTAGAGTGAACCGTACCACACACAGCTCATTTAGAGTGAACCGTACCACACACAGCTCATTTAGAGTGAACCGTACCACACACAGCTCATTTAGAGTGAACCGTACCACACACAGCTCATTTACAGAGAACCGTACCACACACAGCTCATTTAGAGTGAACCGTACCACACACAGCTCATTTACAGAGAACCGTACCACACACAGCTCATTTACAGAGAACCGTACCACACACAACCCATTTAGAGTGAACCGTACCACACACAGCTCATTTACAGAGAACCGTACCACACTGCTCATTTAGAGTGAACCGTACCACACAGCTCATTTAGAGTGAACCGTACCACACACAGCTCATTTAGAGTGAACCGTACCACACAGCTCATTTAGAGTGAACCGTACCACACAGCTCATTTAGAGTGAACCGTACCACACACAGCTCATTTAGAGTGAACCGTACCACACAGCTCATTTAGGGTGAACCGTACCACACAGCTCATTTAGAGTGAACCGTACCACACACAGCTCATTTAGAGTGAACCGTACCACACAGCTCATTTAGAGTGAACCGTACCACACAGCTCATTTAGAGTGAACCGTACCACACTGCTCATTTAGAGTGAACCGTACCACACAGCTCATTTAGAGTGAACCGTACCACACAGCTCATTTAGAGTGAACCGTACCACACAGCTCATTTAGAGTGAACCGTACCACACAGCTCATTTAGAGTGAACCGTACCACACTGCTCATTTAGAGTGAACCGTACCACACAGCTCATTTAGAGTGAACCGTACCACACTGCTCATTTAGAGTGAACCGTACCACACAACTCATTTAGAGTGAACCGTACCACACTGCTCATTTAGAGTGAACCGTACCACACAGCTCATTTAGAGTGAACCGTACCACACAGCTCATTTAGAGTGAATCGTACCACACAGTTCATTTAGAGTGAACCGTACTACACAGCTCATTTACAGTGAACCGTACTACACAGCTCATTTACAGTGAACCGTACCACACAGCTCATTTAGAGTGAACCGTACCACACTGCTCATTTAGAGTGAACCGTACCACACAGCTCATTTAGAGTGAACCGTACCACACTGCTCATTTAGAGTGAACCGTACCACACAGCTCATTTAGAGTGAACCGTACCACACTGCTCATTTAGAGTGAACCGTACCACACAGCTCATTTAGAGTGAACCTTACCACACAGCTTATTTAGAGTGAACCGTACCACACACATCTCATTTAGAGTGAACCGTACCACACAGCTCATTTAGAGTGAACCGTACCACACAGCTCATTTACAGTGAACCGTACCACACAGCTCATTTAGAGTGAACCGTACCACACAGCTCATTTAGAGTGAACCGTACCACACAGCTCATTTAGAGTGAACCGTACCACACAGCTCATTTACAGTGAACCGTACCACACAGCTCATTTAGAGTGAACCGTACCACACAGCTCATTTACAGTGAACCGTACCACACAGCTCATTTAGAGTGAACCGTACCACACACAACTCATTTAAAGTGAACCGTACCACACACAGCTCATTTAGAGTGATCCGTACCACACAGCTCATTTAGAGTGAACCGTAACACACACAGCTCATTTAGTGTGAACCGTACCAGACAGCTCATTTAGAGTGATCCGTACCACAGAGCTCATTTAAAGTGAACCGTACCACACACAGCTCATTTAGAGTGAACCGTACCAGACAGCTCATTTAGAGTGATCCGTACCACACACAGCTCATTTAGAGTGAACCGTACCACACACAGCTCATTTAGAGTGATCCGTACCACACAGCTCATTTGGAGTGAACCGTAACACACACAGCTCATTTAGAGTGAGCCGTACCACACACAGCTCATTTAGAGTGAACCGTACCACACTGCTCATTTAGAGTGAACCGTACCAGACAGCTCATTTAGAGTGATCCGTACCACACAGCTCATTTAGAGTGAGCCGTAACACACACAGCTCATTTAGTGTGAAACGTACCAGACAGCTCATTTAGAGTGAACCGTACCACACACAGCTCATTTAGAGTGAACCGTACCAGACTGCTCATTTAGAGTGATCCGTACCACACAGCTCATTTAGAGTGAACCGTACCACACAGCTCATTTAGTGTGAAACGTACCACACTGCTCATTTAGAGTGAACCGTACCACACACAGCTCATTTAGAGTGAACCGTACCACACAGCTCATTTAGAGTGAACCGTACCACACAGCTCATTTAGAGTGAGCCGTACAACACAGCTCATTTAGAGTGAACCGTACCACACACAGCTCATTTAGAGTGAACCGTACCACACAGCTCATTTAGAGTGAACCGTACCACACACAACTCATTTAGAGTGAACTATAACACACACAGTTCATTTAGAGTGAACCGTACCACACAGCTCATTTAGTGTGAACCGTACCACACACAGCTCATTTAGAGTGAACCGTACCACACAGCTCATTTGGAGTGAACCGTACCGCACACAGCTGATTTAAAGTGAACCGTACCACACAACTCATTTAGAGTGAACCGTACCACACAGCTTATTTAGAGTGAACCGTGGTGTTATAACAGCTCATTTTGAGTGAACCGTACCACACACAGCTCATTTAGAGTGAACTTTACCACACAACTCATTTAGAGTGAACTGTAACACACAGCTCATTTAGAGTGAACCGTACCACACTGCTCATTTAGAGTGAACCGTACCACACAGCTCATTTAGAGTGAACCGTACCACACTGCTCATTTAGAGTGAACCGTACCACACAGCTCATTTAGAGTGAACCGTACCACACTGCTCATTTAGAGTGAACCGTACCACACAGCTCATTTAGAGTGAACCGTACCACACAGCTCATTTAGAGTGAACCTTACCACACAGCTCATTTAGAGTGAACCGTACCACACACATCTCATTTAGAGTGAACCGTACCACACAGCTCATTTAGAGTGAACCGTACCACACAGCTCATTTACAGTGAACCGTACCACACAGCTCATTTAGAGTGAACCGTACCACACAGCTCATTTAGAGTGAACCGTACCACACAGCTCATTTAGAGTGAACCGTACCACACAGCTCATTTACAGTGAACCGTACCACACAGCTCATTTAGAGTGAACCGTACCACACAGCTCATTTACAGTGATCCGTACCACACAGCTCATTTAGAGTGAACCGTACCACACACAACTCATTTAAAGTGAACCGTACCACACACAGCTCATTTAGAGTGATCCGTACCACACAGCTCATTTGGAGTGAACCGTAACACACACAGCTCATTTAGTGTGAACCGTACCAGACAGCTCATTTAGAGTGATCCGTACCACAGAGCTCATTTAGAGTGAACCGTACCACACACAGCTCATTTAGAGTGAACCGTACCAGACAGCTCATTTAGAGTGATCCGTACCACACACAGCTCATTTAGAGTGATCCGTACCACACAGCTCATTTAGAGTGAACCGTACCACACAGCTTATTTAGTGTGAAACGTACCACACTGCTCATTTAGAGTGAACCGTACCACACACAGCTCATTTAGAGTGAACCGTACCACACAGCTCATTTAGAGTGAACCGTACCACACAGCTCATTTAGAGTGAGCCGTACAACACAGCTCATTTAGAGTGAACCGTACCACACACAGCTCATTTAGAGTGAACCGTACCACACAGCTCATTTAGAGTGAACCGTACCACACACAACTCATTTAGAGTGAACTATAACACACACAGTTCATTTAGAGTGAACCGTACCACACAGCTCATTTAGTGTGAACCGTACCACACACAGCTCATTTAGAGTGAACCGTACCACACAGCTCATTTGGAGTGAACCGTACCGCACACAGCTCATTTAAAGTGAACCGTACCACACAACTCATTTAGAGTGAACCGTACCACGCAGCTTATTTAGAGTGAACCGTGGTGTTATAACAGCTCATTTTGAGTGAACCGTACCACACACAGCTCATTTAGAGTGAACTTTATCACACAACTCATTTAGAGTGAACTGTAACACACAGCTCATTTATAGTGAACCGTACCGCACACAGCTCATTTAGAGTGAACCGTACCAGACTGCTCATTTAGAGTGATCCGTACCACACACAGCTCATTTAAAGTGAACCGTACCACACACAGCTCATTTAGAGTGATCCGTACCACACACAGCTCATTTGGAGTGAACCGTAACACACACAGCTCATTTAGTGTGAACCGTACCAGACAACTCATTTAGAGTGATCCGTACCACACAGCTCATTTAGAGTGAACCGTACCACACACAGCTCATTTAGAGTGAACCGTACCAGACAGCTCATTTAGAGTGATCCGTACCACACAGCTCATTTAGAGTGAGCCGTAACACACACAGCTCATTTAGTGTGAACCGTACCAGACAGCTCATTTAGAGTGAACCGTACCACACACAGCTCATTTAGAGTGAACCGTACCAGACTGCTCATTTAGAGTGATCCGTACCACACAGCTCATTTAGAGTGAACCGTAACACACACAGCTCATTTAGTGTGAACCGTACCAGAAAGCTCATTTAGAGTGATCCGTACCACACAGCTTATTTAGAGTGAACCGTACCAGACAGCTCATTTAGAGTGAGCCGTAACACACACAGCTCATTTAGTGTGAACTGTACCACACACAACTCATTTAGAGTGAACCGTACCGCACACAGCTCATTTAGAGTGAACCGTACCACACAGCTCATTTAGAGTGAGCCGTAACACACACAGCTCATTTAGAGTGAACTGTACCACACACAACTCATCTAGAGTGAACTGTAACACACAGTTCATTTAGAGTGAACCGTACCACACAGCTCATTTAGAGTGAACCGTACCACACAGCTCATTTAGAGTGAACCATACCACACAGCTCATTTAGAGTGAACCGTACCAGAAAGCTCATTTAGAGTGATCCGTACCACACAGCTTATTTAGAGTGAACCGTACCACACAGCACATTTAGAGTGAACCGTATCACACAGCTCATTTAGAGTGAACCGTACCACACACAGCTCATTTAAAGTGAACCATACCACACAGCTCATTTAGAGTGAACCGTACCACATAACTCTTTTAGAGTGAGCCGTACTTCACAGCTCATTTAGAGTGAGCTGTACCGCACATCTCATTTAGAGTGGACCGTACAACAAAGCTCATTTAGAATGGACCGTACCATAAAAAACTTATTTAGTGTGAACCGTACCGCACAGCTCATTTAGAGTGAACCGTACCACACAGCTCATTTAGAGTGAACCGTACCACACAGCTCATTTAGAGTGAACTGTACCACACACAGCTCATTTAAAGTGGACCATACCACACACAGCTCATTTAGAGTGAACCGTACCACACAGCTCATTTAGAGTGAACCGTAACACAAACAGCTCATTTAGAGTGAACTGTACCACACACAGCTCATTTAAAGTGAACCATACCACACAGCTCACTTAGAGTGAACCTTACCACACACAGCTTATTTAGAGTGAACCGTACCACACACAGCTCATTTAGAGTGAACCGTACCACACTGCTCATTTAGAGTGAACCGTACCACACACAGCTCATTTAGTGTGAACCGTACCACACAGCTCATTTAGAGTGAGCCTTACCACACAGCTCATTTAGAGTGAACCGCACCACACACAGCTCAATTAGTGTGAACCGTACCACACAGCTCATTTAGAGTGAACCGTACCACACAGCTCATGTAGTGTGAACCGTACCAAACAGCTCATGTAGTGTGAACCGTACCAGACAGCTCATTTAGAGTGAACCGTACCACACACAGCTCATTTAGAGTGAACCGTACCAGACTGCTCATTTAGAGTGATCCGTACCACACAGCTCATTTAGAATGAACCGTAACACACACAGCTCATTTAGTGTGAACCGTACCAGACAGCTCATTTAGAGTGATCCGTACCACACAGCTTATTTAGAGTGAACCGTACCAGACAGCTCATTTAGAGTGAACTGTACCACACACAGATCATTTAGAGTGAGCCGTAACACACACAGCTCATTTAGTGTGAACTGTACCACACACAACTCATTTAGAGTGAACCGTACCACACAGCTCATTTAGAGTGAACCGTACCACACACAGCTCATTTAGAGTGAACCGTACCACACAGCTCATTTAGAGTGAGCCGTAACACACACAGCTCATTTAGATTGAACCGTACCACACACAGCTCATTTAGAGTGAACTGTAACACACACAACTCACTTAGAGTGAACTGTAACACACAGCTCATTTAGAGTGAACCGTGCCACACACAGCTCATTTAGAGTGAACCGTACCACACAAATCATTTAGAGTGAACCGTACCACACAGCTCATTTAGAGAGAACCGTACAACGCAGCTCCTTTAGAGTGAACCGTATCACACAACTCATTTAGAGTGAACCGTACCACACAACTCATTTAGAGTGAACCGTACCACACACCTCATTTAGAGTGAACCGTACCACACAGCTCATTTAGAGTGAGCCGTACCACACACAACTCATTTAGAGTGAACCGTACCACAAAACTCATTTAGAGTGAACCGTACCACACAGCTCATTTAGAGTGAACCGTACCACACAGCTCATTTAGAGTGAACCGTACCACACAGCTCATTTATAGTGAACCGTACCACACAGCTCATTTAGAGTGAACCGTACCACACAGCTCATTTAGAGTGAACCGTACCACACACAGCTCATTTAAAGTGAACCATACCACACAGCTCATTTAGAGTGAACCGTACCACATAACTCTTTTAGAGTGAACCGTACTTCACAGCTCATTTAGAGTGAGCTGTACCGCACATCTCATTTAGAGTGGACCGTACAACAAAGCTCATTTAGAATGGACCGTACCATAAAAAACTTATTTAGAGTGAACCGTACCGCACAGCTCATTTAGAGTGAACCGTACCACACAGCTCATTTAGAGTGAACAGTACCACACAGCTCATTTAGAGTGAGCCGTACCACACAGCTCATTTAGAGTGAACCGTAACACAAACAGCTCATTTAGGATGAACCGTACCACACACAGCTCATTTAGAGCGAACCGTACCACACAACTCATTTAAAGTGAACCGTACCACACACAGCTCATTTAGAGTGGACCATACCACACACAACTCATTTAGAGTGAACCGTACCACACAGCTCATTTAGAGTGAACCGTAACACAAACAGCTCATTTAGAGTGAACTGTACCACACACAGCTCATTTAAAGTGAACCATACCACACAGCTCACTTAGAGTGAACCTTACCATACACAGCTTATTTAGAGTGAACCGTACCACACACAGCTCATTTAGAGTGAACCGTACCACACTGCTCATTTAGAGTGAACCGTACCACACAGCTCATTTATAGTGAATCGTACCACACAGCTCATTTAGAGTGAACCGTACCACACAGCTCATTTAGAGTGAACCGTACCACACACAACTCATTTAGAGTGAACTATAACACACACAGTTCATTTAGAGTGAACCGTACCACACAGCTCATTTAGTGTGAACCGTACCACACACAGCTCATTAAAAAGTGAACCGTACCACACAACTCATTTAGAGTGAACCGTACCACACAGCTTATTTAGAGTGAACCGTGGTGTTATAACAGCTCATTTTGAGTGAACCGTACCACACACAGCTCATTTAGAGTGAACTTTACCACACAACTCATTTAGAGTGAACTGTAACACACAGCTCATTTATAGTGAACCGTACCGCACACAGCTCATTTAGAGTGAACCGTACCAGACTGCTCATTTAGAGTGATCCGTACCACACACAGCTCATTTAAAGTGAACCGTACCACACACAGCTCATTTAGAGTGATCCGTACCACACAGCTCATTTGGAGTGAACCGTAACACACACAGCTCATTTAGTGTGAACCGTACCAGACAGCTCATTTAGAGTGATCCGTACCACACAGCTCATTTAGAGTGAACCGTACCACACACAGCTCATTTAGAGTGAACCGTACCAGACAGCTCATTTAGAGTGATCCGTACCACACAGCTCATTTAGAGTGAGCCGTAACACACACAGCTCATTTAGTGTGAACCGTACCAGACAGCTCATTTAGATTGAACCGTACCACACACAGCTCATTTAGAGTGAACCGTACAAGACTGCTCATTTAGAGTGATCCGTACCACACAGCTCATTTAGAGTGAACCGTAACACACACAGCTCATTTAGTGTGAACCGTACCAGACAGCTCATTTAGAGTGATCCGTACCACACACAGCTTATTTAGAGTGAACCGTACCAGACAGCTCATTTAGAGTGAGCCGTAACACACACAGCTCATTTAGTGTGAACTGTACCACACACAACTCATTTAGAGTGAGCTGTAACACACAGCTCATTTAGAGTGAACCGTACCACACACAGCTCATTTAGAGTGAACCGTACCACACAGCTCATTTAGAGTGAGCCGTAACACACACAGCTCATTTAGAGTGAACTGTACCACACACAACTCATCTAGAGTGAACTGTAACACAGAGCTCATTTAGAGTGAACAGTACCACACAGCTCATTTAGAGTGAACCGTACCACACAGCTCATTTAGAGTGAACCATACCACACAGCTCATTTAGAGTGAACCGTACCAGAAAGCTCATTTAGAGTGATCCGTACCACACAGCTTATTTAGAGTGAACCGTACCACACAGCTCATTTAGAGTGAACCGTACCACACAGCTCATTTAGAGTGAACCGTATCACACAGCTCATTTACAGTGAACCGTACCACACACAGCTCATTTAAAGTGAACCATACCACACAGCTCATTTAGAGTGAACCGTACCACATAACTCTTTTAGAGTGAGCCGTACTTCACAGCTCATTTAGAGTGAGCTGTACCGCACATCTCATTTAGAGTGGACCGTACAACAAAGCTCATTTAGAATGGACCGTACCATAAAAAACTTATTTAGAGTGAACCGTACCGCACAGCTCATTTAGAGTGAACCGTACCACACAGCTCATTTAGAGTGAACCGTACCACACAGCTCATTTAGAGTGAGCCGTACCACACAGCTCATTTAGAGTGAACCGTAACACAAACAGCTCATTTAAACTGAACCGTACCACACACCGCTCATTTAGAGTGGACCATACCACACACAGCTCATTTAGAGTGAACCGTACCACACAGCTCATTTAGAGTGAACCGTACAACAAAGCTCATTTAGAATGGACCGTACCATAAAAAACTTATTTAGTGTGAACCGTACCGCACAGCTCATTTAGAGTGAACCGTACCACACAGCTCATTTAGAGTGAACCGTACCACACAGCTCATTTAGAGTGAACTGTACCACACACAGCTCATTTAAAGTGGACCATACCACACACCGCTCATTTAGAGTGAACCGTACCACACAGCTCATTTAGAGTGAACCGTAACACAAACAGCTCATTTAGAGTGAACTGTACCACACACAGCTCATTTAAAGTGAACCATACCACACAGCTCACTTAGAGTGAACCTTACCACACACAGCTTATTTAGAGTGAACCGTACCACACACAGCTCATTTATAGTGAACCGTACCACACTGCTCATTTAGAGTGAACCGTACCACACACAGCTCATTTAGTGTGAACCGTACCACACAGCTCATTTAGAGTGAGCCTTACCACACAGCTCATTTAGAGTGAACCGCACCACACACAGCTCATTTAGTGTGAACCGTACCACACAGCTCATTTAGAGTGAACCGTACCACACACAGCTCATTTAGAGTGAACCGTACCAGACTGCTCATTTAGAGTGATCCGTACCACACAGCTCATTTAGAATGAACCGTAACACACACAGCTCATTTAGTGTGAACCGTACCAGACAGCTCATTTAGAGTGATCCGTACCACACAGCTTATTTAGAGTGAACCGTACCAGACAGCTCATTTAGAGTGAACTGTACCACACACAGATCATTTAGAGTGAGCCGTAACACACACAGCTCATTTAGTGTGAACTGTACCACACACAACTCATTTAGAGTGAACCGTACCACACAGCTCATTTAGAGTGAACCGTACCACACACAGCTCATTTAGAGTGAACCGTACCACACAGCTCATTTAGAGTGAGCCGTAACACACACAGCTCATTTAGATTGAACCGTACCACACACAGCTCATTTAGAGTGAACTGTACCACACACAACTCACTTAGAGTGAACTGTAACACACAGCTCATTTAGAGTGAACCGTGCCACACACAGCTCATTTAGAGTGAACCGTACCACACAAATCATTTAGAGTGAACCGTACCACACAGCTCATTTAGAGAGAACCGTACAACGCAGCTCCTTTAGAGTGAACCGTATCACACAACTCATTTAGAGTGAACCGTACCACACAACTCATTTAGAGTGAACCGTACCACACACCTCATTTAGAGTGAACCGTACCACACAGCTCATTTAGAGTGAGCCGTACCACACACAACTCATTTAGAGTGAACCGTACCACAAAACTCATTTAGAGTGAACCGTACCACACAGCTCATTTAGAGTGAACCGTACCACACAGCTCATTTAGAGTGAACCGTACCACACAGCTCATTTATAGTGAACCGTACCACACAGCTCATTTAGAGTGAACCGTACCACACAGCTCATTTAGAGTGAACCGTACCACACACAGCTCATTTAAAGTGAACCATACCACACAGCTCATTTAGAGTGAACCGTACCACATAACTCTTTTAGAGTGAACCGTACTTCACAGCTCATTTAGAGTGAGCTGTACCGCACATCTCATTTAGAGTGGACCGTACAACAAAGCTCATTTAGAATGGACCGTACCATAAAAAACTTATTTAGAGTGAACCGTACCGCACAGCTCATTTAGAGTGAACCGTACCACACAGCTCATTTAGAGTGAACAGTACCACACAGCTCATTTAGAGTGAGCCGTACCACACAGCTCAGTTAGAGTGATCCGTAACACAAACAGCTCATTTAGGATGAACCGTACCACACACAGCTCATTTAGAGCGAACCGTACCACACAACTCATTTAAAGTGAACCGTACCACACACAGCTCATTTAGAGTGGACCATACCACACACAACTCATTTAGAGTGAACCGTACCACACAGCTCATTTAGAGTGAACCGTAACACAAACAGCTCATTTAGAGTGAACTGTACCAAACACAGCTCATTTAAAGTGAACCATACCACACAGCTCACTTAGAGTGAACCTTACCATACACAGCTTATTTAGAGTGAACCGTACCACACACAGCTCATTTAGAGTGAACCGTACCACACTGCTCATTTAGAGTGAACCGTACCACACAGCTCATTTATAGTGAACCGTACCACACAGCTCATTTAGAGTGAACCGTACCACACAGCTCATTTAGAGTGAACCGTACCACACACAACTCATTTAGAGTGAACTATAACACACACAGTTCATTTAGAGTGAACCGTACCACACAGCTCATTTAGTGTGAACCGTACCACACACAGCTCATTTAGAGTGAACCGTACCACACAGCTCATTTGGAGTGAACCGTACCGCACACAGCTCATTAAAAAGTGAACCGTACCACACAACTCATTTAGAGTGAACCGTACCACACAGCTTATTTAGAGTGAACCGTGGTGTTATAACAGCTCATTTTGAGTGAACCGTACCACACACAGCTCATTTAGAGTGAACTTTACCACACAACTCATTTAGAGTGAACTGTAACACACAGCTCATTTATAGTGAACCGTACCGCACACAGCTCATTTAGAGTGAACCGTACCAGACTGCTCATTTAGAGTGATCCGTACCACACACAGCTCATTTAAAGTGAACCGTACCACACACAGCTCATTTAGAGTGATCCGTACCACACAGCTCATTTGGAGTGAACCGTAACACACACAGCTCATTTAGTGTGAACCGTACCAGACAGCTCATTTAGAGTGATCCGTACCACACAGCTCATTTAGAGTGAACCGTACCACACACAGCTCATTTAGAGTGAACCGTACCAGACAGCTCATTTAGAGTGATCCGTACCACACAGCTCATTTAGAGTGAGCCGTAACACACACAGCTCATTTAGTGTGAACCGTACCAGACAGCTCATTTAGATTGAACCGTACCACACACAGCTCATTTAGAGTGAACCGTACAAGACTGCTCATTTAGAGTGATCCGTACCACACAGCTCATTTAGAGTGAACCGTAACACACACAGCTCATTTAGTGTGAACCGTACCAGACAGCTCATTTAGAGTGATCCGTACCACACACAGCTTATTTAGAGTGAACCGTACCAGACAGCTCATTTAGAGTGAGCCGTAACACACACAGCTCATTTAGTGTGAACTGTACCACACACAACTCATTTAGAGTGAACTGTAACACACAGCTCATTTAGAGTGAACCGTACCACACACAGCTCATTTAGAGTGAACCGTACCACACAGCTCATTTAGAGTGAGCCGTAACACACACAGCTCATTTAGAGTGAACTGTACCACACACAACTCATCTAGAGTGAACTGTAACACACAGCTCATTTAGAGTGAACAGTACCACACAGCTCATTTAGAGCGAACCGTACCACACAGCTCATTTAGAGTGAACCATACCACACAGCTCATTTAGAGTGAACCGTACCAGAAAGCTCATTTAGAGTGATCCGTACCACACAGCTTATTTAGAGTGAACCGTACCACACAGCTCATTTAGAGTGAACCGTACCACACAGCTCATTTAGAGTGAACCGTATCACACAGCTCATTTACAGTGAACCGTACCACACACAGCTCATTTAAAGTGAACCATACCACACAGCTCATTTAGAGTGAACCGTACCACATAACTCTTTTAGAGTGAGCCGTACTTCACAGCTCATTTAGAGTGAGCTGTACCGCACATCTCATTTAGAGTGGACCGTACAACAAAGCTCATTTAGAATGGACCGTACCATAAAAAACTTATTTAGAGTGAACCGTACCGCACAGCTCATTTAGAGTGAACCGTACCACACAGCTCATTTAGAGTGAACCGTACCACACAGCTCATTTAGAGTGAGCCGTACCACACAGCTCATTTAGAGTGAACCGTAACACAAACAGCTCATTTAAACTGAACCGTACCACACACCGCTCATTTAGAGTGGACCATACCACACACAGCTCATTTAGAGTGAACCGTACCACACAGCTCATTTAGAGTGAACCGTAACACAAACAGCTCATTTAGAGTGAACTGTACCACACACAGCTCATTTAAAGTGAACCATACCACACAGCTCACTTAGAGTGAACCTTACCACACACAGCTTATTTGGAGTGAACCGTACCACACACAGCTCATTTAGTGTGAACCGTACCACACAGCTCATTTAGAGTGAGCCTTACCACACAGCTCATTTAGAGTGAACCGCACCACACACAGCTCATTTAGTGTGAACCGTACCACACAGCTCATTTAGAGTGAACCGTACCACACACCTCATGTAGTGTGAACCGTACCAAACAGCTCATGTAGTGTGAACCGTACCAGACAGCTCATTTAGAGTGAACCGTACCACACACAGCTCATTTAGAGTGAACCGTACCAGACTGCTCATTTAGAGTGATCCGTATCACACAGCTCATTTAGAGTGAACCGTAACACACACAGCTCATTTAGTGTGAACCGTACCAGACAGCTCATTTAGAGTGATCCGTACCACACAGCTTATTTAGAGTGAACCGTACCAGACAGCTCATTTAGAGTGAACTGTACCACACACAGCTCATTTAGAGTGAGCCGTAACACACACAGCTCATTTAGTGTGAACTGTACCACACAAATCATTTAGAGTGAACCGTACCACACAGCTCATTTAGAGAGAACCGTACAACGCAGCTCCTTTAGAGTGAACCGTATCACACAACTCATTTAGAGTGAACCGTACCACACAACTCATTTAGAGTGAACCGTACCACACAGCTCATTTAGAGTGAACCGTACCACACAGCTCATTTAGAGTGAGCCGTACCACACACAACTCATTTAGAGTGAACCGTACCACAAAACTCATTTAGAGTGAACCGTACCACACAGCTCTTTTAGAGTGAACCGTACCACACAGCTCATTTAGAGTGAACCGTACCACACAGCTCATTTATAGTGAACCGTACCACACAGCTCATTTAGAGTGAACCGTACCACACAGCTCATTTAGAGTGAACCGTACCACACACAGCTCATTTAAAGTGAACCATACCACACAGCTCATTTAGAGTGAACCGTACCACATAACTCTTTTAGAGTGAACCGTACTTCACAGCTCATTTAGAGTGAGCTGTACCGCACATCTCATTTAGAGTGGACCGTACAACAAAGCTCATTTAGAATGGACCGTACCATAAAAAAACTTATTTAGAGTGAACCGTACCGCACAGCTCATTTAGAGTAGACCGTATCACACAGCTCATTTAGAGTGAACCGTACCACACAGCTCATTTAGAGTGAGCCGTACCACACAGCTCATTTAGAGTGAACCGTAACACCAACAGCTCATTTAGGATGAACCGTACCACACACAGCTCATTTAGAGCGAACCGTACCACACAGCTCATTTAAAGTGAACCGTACCACACACAGCTCATTTAGAGTGGACCATACCACACACAACTCATTTAGAGTGAACCGTACCACACAGCTCATTTAGAGTGAACCGTAACACAAACAGCTCATTTAGAGTGAACTGTACCACACACAGCTCATTTAAAGTGAACCATACCACACAGCTCACTTAGAGTGAACCTTACCACACACAGCTTATTTAGAGTGAACCGTACCACACACAGCTCATTTAGAGTGAACCGTACCACACTGCTCATTTAGAGTGAACCGTACCACACACAGCTCATTTAGTGTGAACCGTACCACACAGCTCATTTAGAGTGAGCCTTACCACACAGCTCATTTAGAGTGAACCGCACCACACACAGCTCATTTAGTGTGAACCGTACCACACAGCTCATTTAGAGTGAACCGTACCACACAGCTCATGTAGTGTGAACCGTACCAAACAGCTCATGTAGTGTGAACCGTACCAAACAGCTCATTTAGAGTGAACCGTACCACACAGCTCATTCAGAGTGAACCGTACTACACAGTTCATCAGAGTGAACTGTACCACACACAGCTCATTTATAGTGAACCGTACCACACAGCTCATTTATAGTGAACCGTACCACACAGCTCATTTAGAGTGAACCGTACCACACAGCTCATTTAGAGTGAACTGTAACACACAGCTCATTTAGAGTGAACCGTACCACACAGCTCATTCAGAGTGAACCGTACCACACAGCTCATTCAGAGTGAACCGTACCACACAGCTCATTCAGAGTGAACTGTACCACACAGCTCATTTATAGTGAACCGTACCACACAGCTCATTTATAGTGAACCGTACCACACAGCTCATTTAGAGTGAACCGTACCACACAGCTCATTTAGAGTGAACCGTACCACACAGCTCATTTAGAGTGAACTGTAGCACACAGCTCATTTAGAGTGAACCGTACCAGACAGCTCATTCAGAGTGAACCGTACCACACAACTCATTTAGTGTGAATCGTACCACACAGCTCATTTAGTGTGAACCGTACCACACAGCTCATTTAGAGTGAACCGTACCACACAGCTCATTTAGAGTGAACCGTACCACACACATCACATTTAGAGTGAACCGTATCACACAGCTCATTTTGAGTGAACCTTACCACACAGCTTATTTAGAGTGAACCGTACCACACAACTCATTTAGAGTGAACCGTACCAGACAGCTCATTAAGAATGAACTGCACAGCTCATTTAGAGTGAGCCGTACCACACAGCTCATTTAGAGTGAACCGTACCACACAGCTCATTTGGTGAAACCGTACCACACACAGCTCATTTAGAGTGAACCGTACCACGCACAGCTCATTTATAGTGAGCCGTACCACACACAGCTCATTTAGAGTGAACCGTACCACACACAGCTCATTTAGAGTGAACCGTACCAGACAGCTCATTTAGAGTGATCCGTACCACACAGCTCATTTAGAGTGAACCGTACCACACAGCTCATTTACAGTGAACCGTACCACACAGCTCATTTAGAGTGAACCGTACCACACAGCTCATTTACAGTGAACCGTACCACACAGCTCATTTAGAGTGAACCGTACCACACACAACTCATTTAGAGTGAACTGTAACACGCAGCTCATTTAGAGTGAACCGTACCACACACAGCTCATTTAGAGTGATCCGTACCGCACAGCTCATTTGGAGTGAACCGTAACACACACAGCTCATTTAGTGTGAACCGTACCACACACAGCTCATTTAGAGTGAACCGTACCAGACAGCTCATTTAGAGTGATCCGTACCACACACAGCTCATTTAGAGTGAACCGTACCAGACAGCTCATTTAGAGTGATCCGTACCACACACAGCTCATTTAGAGTGAACCGTACCACACAGCTCATTTAGAGTGAACCGTAACACACACAGCTCATTTAGTGTGAACCGTACCAGACAGCTCATTTAGAGTGATCCGTACCACACAGCTCGTTTAGAGTGAACCGTACCGCACAGCTCATTTAGAGTGAACCGTACCACACAGCTCAATTAGAGTGAACCGTACCGCACAGCTCATTTAGAGTGAGCCGTACCACACAGCTCATTTAGAGTGAACCGTAACACAAACAGCTCATTTAGGATGAACCGTACCACACACAGCTCATTTAGAGCGAACCGTACCACACAGCTCATTTAAAGTGAACCGTACCACACACAGCTCATTTAGAGTGGACCATACCACACACAACTCATTTAGAGTGAACCGTACCACACAGCTCATTTAGAGTGAACCGTAACACAAACAGCTCATTTAGAGTGAACTGTACCACACACAGCTCATTTAAAGTGAACCATACCACACAGCTCACTTAGAGTGAACCTTACCACACACAGCTTATTTAGAGTGAACCGTAACACACACAGCTCATTTAGAGTGAACCGTACCACACTGCTCATTTAGAGTGAACCGTACCACACACAGCTCATTTAGTGTGAACCGTACCACACAGCTCATTTAGAGTGAGCCTTACCACACAGCTCATTTAGAGTGAACCGCACCACACACAGCTCATTTAGTGTGAACCGTACCACACAGCTCATTTAGAGTGAACCGTACCACACAGCTCATGTAGTGTGAACCGTACCAAACAGCTCATGTAGTGTGAACCGTACCAAACAGCTCATTTAGAGTGAACCGTACCACACAGCTCATTCAGAGTGAACCGTACTACACAGTTCATCAGAGTGAACTGTACCACACACAGCTCATTTATAGTGAACCGTACCACACAGCTCATTTATAGTGAACCGTACCACACAGCTCATTTAGAGTGAACCGTACCACACAGCTCATTTAGAGTGAACTGTAACACACAGCTCATTTAGAGTGAACCGTACCACACAGCTCATTCAGAGTGAACCGTACCACACAGCTCATTCAGAGTGAACCGTACCACACAGCTCATTCAGAGTGAACTGTACCACACAGCTCATTTATAGTGAACCGTACCACACAGCTCATTTATAGTGAACCGTACCACACAGCTCATTTAGAGTGAACCGTACCGCACAGCTCATTTAGAGTGAACCGTACCACACAGCTCATTTAGAGTGAACCGTACCACACAGCTCATTTAGAGTGAGCCGTACCACACAGCTCATTTAGAGTGAACCGTAACACAAACAGCTCATTTAGGATGAACCGTACCACACACAGCTCATTTAGAGCGAACCGTACCACACAGCTCATTTAAAGTGAACCGTACCACACACAGCTCATTTAGAGTGGACCATACCACACACAACTCATTTAGAGTGAACCGTACCACACAGCTCATTTAGAGTGAACCGTAACACAAACAGCTCATTTAGAGTGAACTGTACCACACACAGCTCATTTAAAGTGAACCATACCACACAGCTCACTTAGAGTGAACCTTACCACACACAGCTTATTTAGAGTGAACCGTACCACACACAGCTCATTTAGAGTGAACCGTACCACACTGCTCATTTAGAGTGAACCGTACCACACACAGCTCATTTAGTGTGAACCGTACCACACAGCTCATTTAGAGTGAGCCTTACCACACAGCTCATTAAGAGTGAACCGCACCACACACAGCTCATTTAGTGTGAACCGTACCACACAGCTCATTTAGAGTGAACCGTACCACACAGCTCATGTAGTGTGAACCGTACCAAACAGCTCATGTAGTGTGAACCGTACCAAACAGTTCATTTAGAGTGAACCGTACCACACAGCTCATTCAGAGTGAACCGTACTACACAGTTCATCAGAGTGAACTGTACCACACACAGCTCATTTATAGTGAACCGTACCACACAGCTCATTTATAGTGAACCGTACCACACAGCTCATTTAGAGTGAACCGTACCACACAGCTCATTTAGAGTGAACTGTAACACACAGCTCATTTAGAGTGAACCGTACCACACAGCTCATTCAGAGTGAACCGTACCACACAGCTCATTCAGAGTGAACCGTACCACACAGCTCATTCAGAGTGAACTGTACCACACAGCTCATTTATAGTGAACCGTACCACACAGCTCATTTATAGTGAACCGTACCACACAGCTCATTTAGAGTGAACCGTACCACACAGCTCATTTAGAGTGAACCGTACCACACAGCTCATTTAGAGTGAACTGTAACACACAGCTCATTTAGAGTGAACCGTACCAGACAGCTCATTCAGAGTGAACCGTACCACACAACTCATTTAGTGTGAATCGTACCACACAGCTCATTTAGTGTGAACCGTACCACACAGCTCATTTAGAGTGAACCGTACCACACAGCTCATTTAGAGTGAACCGTACCACACACATCACATTTAGAGTGAACCGTATCACACAGCTCATTTTGAGTGAACCTTACCACACAGCTTATTTAGAGTGAACCGTACCACACAACTCATTTAGAGTGAACCGTACCAGACAGCTCATTAAGAATGAACTGCACAGCTCATTTAGAGTGAGCCGTACCACACAGCTCATTTAGAGTGAACCGTACCACACAGCTCATTTGGAGTGAACCGTACCACACACAGCTCATTTAGAGTGAACCGTACCACGCACAGCTCATTTATAGTGAACCGTACCACACACAGCTCATTTAGAGTGAACCGTACCACACACAGCTCATTTAGAGTGAACCGTACCAGACAGCTCATTTAGAGTGATCCGTACCACACAGCTCATTTAGAGTGAACCGTACCACACACAGCTCATTTAGAGTGAACCGTACCACACAGCTCATTTAGAGTGAACCTTACCAGACAGCTCATTTAGAGTGATCCGTACCACACAGCTCATTTAGAGTGAACCGTAACACACAACTCATTTAGAGTGAACCGTAACACACACAGCTCATTTAGTGTGAAACGTACCACACACAGCTCATTTAGAGTGAACTGTACCACACACAACTCATTTAGAGTGAACTGTAACACGCAGCTCATTTAGAGTGAACCGTACCACACACAGCTCATTTAGAGTGATCCGTACCACACAGCTCATTTGGAGTGAACCGTAACACACACAGCTCATTTAGTGTGAACCGTACCACACACAGCTCAATTAGAGTGAACCGTACCAGACAGCTCATTTAGAGTGATCCGTACCACACACAGCTCATTTAGAGTGAACCGTACCAGACAGCTCATTTAGAGTGATCCGTACCACACACAGCTCATTTAGAGTGAACCGTACCACACAGCTCATTTAGAGTGAACCGTAACACACACAGCTCATTTAGTGTGAACCGTACCAGACAGCTCATTTAGAGTGATCCGTACCACACAGCTCGTTTAGAGTGAACCGTACCGCACAGCTCATTTAGAGTGAACCGTACCACACAGCTCATTTAGAGTGAACCGTACCACACAGCTCATTTAGAGTGAGCCGTACCACACAGCTCATTTAGAGTGAACCGTAACACAAACAGCTCATTTAGGATGAACCGTACCACACACAGCTCATTTAGAGCGAACCGTACCACACAGCTCATTTAAAGTGAACCGTACCACACACAGCTCATTTAGAGTGGACCATACCACACACAACTCATTTAGAGTGAACCGTACCACACAGCTCATTTAGAGTGAACCGTAACACAAACAGCTCATTTAGAGTGAACTGTACCACACACAGCTCATTTAAAGTGAACCATACCACACAGCTCACTTAGAGTGAACCTTACCACACACAGCTTATTTAGAGTGAACCGTACCACACACAGCTCATTTAGAGTGAACCGTACCACACTGCTCATTTAGAGTGAACCGTACCACACACAGCTCATTTAGTGTGAACCGTACCACACAGCTCATTTAGAGTGAGCCTTACCACACAGCTCATTTAGAGTGAACCGCACCACACACAGCTCATTTAGTGTGAACCGTACCACACAGCTCATTTAGAGTGAACCGTACCACACAGCTCATGTAGTGTGAACCGTACCAAACAGCTCATGTAGTGTGAACCGTACCAAACAGCTCATTTAGAGTGAACCGTACCACACAGCTCATTCAGAGTGAACCGTACTACACAGTTCATCAGAGTGAACTGTACCACACACAGCTCATTTATAGTGAACCGTACCACACAGCTCATTTATAGTGAACCGTACCACACAGCTCATTTAGAGTGAACCGTACCACACAGCTCATTTAGAGTGAACTGTAACACACAGCTCATTTAGAGTGAACCGTACCACACAGCTCATTCAGAGTGAACCGTACCACACAGCTCATTCAGAGTAAACCGTACCACACAGCTCATTCAGAGTGAACTGTACCACACAGCTCATTTATAGTGAACCGTACCACACAGCTCATTTATAGTGAACCGTACCACACAGCTCATTTAGAGTGAACCGTACCACACAGCTCATTTAGAGTGAACCGTACCACACAGCTCATTTAGAGTGAACTGTAACACACAGCTCATTTAGAGTGAACCGTACCAGACAGCTCATTCAGAGTGAACCGTACCACACAACTCATTTAGTGTGAATCGTACCACACAGCTCATTTAGTGTGAACCGTACCACACAGCTCATTTAGAGTGAACCGTACCACACAGCTCATTTAGAGTGAACCGTACCACACACATCACATTTAGAGTGAACCGTATCACACAGCTCATTTTGAGTGAACCTTACCACACAGCTTATTTAGAGTGAACCGTACCACACAACTCATTTAGAGTGAACCGTACCAGACAGCTCATTAAGAATGAACTGCACAGCTCATTTAGAGTGAGCCGTACCACACAGCTCATTTAGAGTGAACCGTACCACACAGCTCATTTGGAGTGAACCGTACCACACACAGCTCATTTAGAGTGAACCGTACCACGCACAGCTCATTTATAGTGAACCGTACCACACACAGCTCATTTAGAGTGAACCGTACCACACACAGCTCATTTAGAGTGAACCGTACCAGACAGCTCATTTAGAGTGATCCGTACCACACAGCTCATTTAGAGTGAACCGTACCACACACAGCTCATTTAGAGTGAACCGTACCACACAGCTCATTTAGAGTGAACCTTACCAGACAGCTCATTTAGAGTGATCCGTACCACACAGCTCATTTAGAGTGAACCGTAACACACAACTCATTTAGAGTGAACCGTAACACACACAGCTCATTTAGTGTGAAACGTACCACACACAGCTCATTTAGAGTGAACTGTACCACACACAACTCATTTAGAGTGAACTGTAACACGCAGCTCATTTAGAGTGAACCGTACCACACACAGCTCATTTAGAGTGATCCGTACCACACAGCTCATTTGGAGTGAACCGTAACACACACAGCTCATTTAGTGTGAACCGTACCACACACAGCTCATTTAGAGTGAACCGTACCAGACAGCTCATTTAGAGTGATCCGTACCACACACAGCTCATTTAGAGTGAACCGTACCAGACAGCTCATTTAGAGTGATCCGTACCACACACAGCTCATTTAGAGTGAACCGTACCACACAGCTCATTTAGAGTGAACCGTAACACACACAGCTCATTTAGTGTGAACCGTACCAGACTGCTCATTTAGAGTGATCCGTACCACACAGCTCTATTAGAGTGAACCGTAACACACACAGCTCATTTAGTGTGAACCGTACCAGACAGCTCATTTAGAGTGATCCGTACCACACAGCTCATTTAGAGTGAACGGTAACACACAGCTCATTTAGAGTGAACCGTACCAGACAGCTCATTTAGAGTGATCCGTACCACACAGCTCATTTAGAGTGAACGGTAACACACAGCTCATTTAGAGTGATCCGTACCACACAGCTCATTTAGAGTGAACCGTACCACACAGCTCATTTAGAGTGAACCGTAACACACACAGCTCATTTAGTGTGAACCGTACCAGACAGCTCATTTAGAGGGATCCGTACCACAAAGCTCATTTAGAGTGAACCGTAACACACACAGCTCATTTAGTGTGAACCGTACCAGACAGCTCATTCAGAGTGAACCGTACCACACAGCTCATTCAGAGTGAACCGTACCACACAACTCATTTAGAGTGAACCGTACCACACAGCTCATTTAGAGAGAACCGTACAACGCAGCTCATTTAGAGTGAACCGTACCACACACAGCTCATTTAGAGTGAACCGTACCACACACAACTCATTTAGAGTGAACCGTACCACACAACTCATTTAGAGTGAACCGTACCACACAGTTCATTTAGAGTGATCCGTACCACACAGCTCATTTGGAGTGAACCGTAACACACACAGCTCATTTAGTGTGAACCGTACCACACACAGCTCATTTAGAGTGAACCGTACCAGACAGCTCATTTAGAGTGATCCGTACCACACACAGCTCATTTAGAGTGAACCGTACCAGACAGCTCATTTAGAGTGATCCGTACCACACACAGCTCATTTAGAGTGAACCGTACCACACAGCTCATTTAGAGTGAACCGTAACACACACAGCTCATTTAGTGTGAACCGTACCAGACTGCTCATTTAGAGTGATCCGTACCACACAGCTCTATTAGAGTGAACCGTAACACACACAGCTCATTTAGTGTGAACCGTACCAGACAGCTCATTTAGAGTGATCCGTACCACACAGCTCATTTAGAGTGAACGGTAACACACAGCTCATTTAGAGTGAACCGTACCAGACAGCTCATTTAGAGTGATCCGTACCACACAGCTCATTTAGAGTGAACGGTAACACACAGCTCATTTAGAGTGATCCGTACCACACAGCTCATTTAGAGTGAACCGTACCACACAGCTCATTTAGAGTGAACCGTAACACACACAGCTCATTTAGTGTGAACCGTACCAGACAGCTCATTTAGAGGGATCCGTACCACAAAGCTCATTTAGAGTGAACCGTAACACACACAGCTCATTTAGTGTGAACCGTACCAGACAGCTCATTCAGAGTGAACCGTACCACACAGCTCATTCAGAGTGAACCGTACCACACAACTCATTTAGAGTGAACCGTACCACACAGCTCATTTAGAGAGAACCGTACAACGCAGCTCATTTAGAGTGAACCGTACCACACACAGCTCATTTAGAGTGAACCGTACCACACACAACTCATTTAGAGTGAACCGTACCACACAACTCATTTAGAGTGAACCGTACCACACAGTTCATTTAGATTGAACCGTACCACACACAGCTCATTTAGAGTGAACTGTACCACACACAACTCATTTAGAGTGAACTGTAACACACAGCTCATTTAGAGTGAACCGTGCCACACACAGCTCATTTAGAGTGAACCGTACCACACAGCTCATTTAGAGAGAACCGTACAACGCAGCTCATTTAGAGTGAACCGTACCAGACACAGCTCATTTAGAGTGAACCGTACCACACAGCTCATTTAGAGAGAACCGTACAACGCAGCTCATTTAGAGTGAACCGTACCACACACAGCTCATTTAGAGTGAACCGTACCACACAACTCATTTAGAGTGAACCGTACCACACAGCTCATTTAGAGTGAACCGTACCACACAGCTCATTTAGAGTGAACCGTACCACACACAACTCATTTAGAGTGAACCGTACCACAAAACTAATTTAGAGTGAACCGTACCACACAGCTCATTTAGAGTGAACCGTACCACACAGCTCATTTAGAGTGAACCGTACCACACAGCTCATTTATAGTGAACCGTACCACACAGCTCATTTAGAGTGAACCGTACCACACAGCTCATTTAGAGTGAACCGTACCACACACAGCTCATTTAAAGTGAACCATACCACACAGCTCATTTAGAGTGAACCGTACCACATAACTCTTTTAGAGTGAGCTGTACCGCACATCTCATTTAGAGTGGACCGTACAACAAAGCTCATTTAGAATGGACCGTACCATAAAAAACTTATTTAGAGTGAACCGTACCGCACAGCTCATTTAGAGTGAACCGTACCACACAGCTCATTTAGAGTGAACCGTACCACACAGCTCATTTAGAGTGAGCCGTACCACACAGCTCATTTAGAGTGAGCCGTAACACAAACAGCTCATTTAGGATGAACCGTACCACACACAGCTCATTTAGAGCGAACAGTACCACACAGCTCATTTAGAGTGAACCGTACCACACACAGCTCATTCAAAGTGGACCGTACCACACACAGCTTATTTAGAGTGAACCGTACCACACAGCTCATTTAGAGTGAACCGTACCAGACAGCTCATTTAGAGTGATCCGTACCACACAGCTCATTTAGAGTGAACCTTACCACACAGCTCATTTAGAGTGAACCGTACCACACACAGCTCATTTAGAGTGAACCGTACCAGACTGCTCATTTAGAGTGATCCGTACCACACAGCTCATTTAGAGTGAACCGTAACACACACAGCTCATTTAGTGTGAACCGTACCAGACAGCTCATTTAGAGTGATCCGTACCACACAGCTCATTTATAGTGAACCGTAACACACACAGCTCATTTAGTGTGATCCGTACCACACAGCTCATTTAGAGTGAACCGTACCAGACAGCTCATTTAGAGTGAGCCGTAACACACACAGCTCATTTAGTGTGAACCGTACCACACACAGCTCATTTAGAGTGAACTGTACCACACACAACTCATTTAGAGTGAACTGTAACACACAGCTCATTTAGATTGAGCCGTACCACACAACTCATTTAGAGTGAACCGTACCACACAGCTCATTTAGATTGAACCGTACCACACACAGCTGATTTAGAGTGAACTGTACCACACACAACTCATTTAGAGTGAACTGTAACACACAGCTCATTTAGAGTGAACCGTGCCACACACAGCTCATTTAGAGTGAACCGTACCACACAACTCATTTAGAGTGAACCGTACCAGACACAGCTCATTTAGAGTGAACCGTACCACACAGCTCATTTAGAGTGAGCCGTACCACACAGCTCATTTAGAGTGAACCGTACCACACACAACTCATTTAGAGTGAACCGTACCACAAAACTCATTTAGAGTGAACCGTACCACACAGCTCATTTAGAGTGAACCGTACCACACAGCTCATTTAGAGTGAACCGTACCACACAGCTCATTTATAGTGAACCGTACCACACAGCTCATTTAGAGTGAACCGTACCACACACAGCTCATTTGGAGTGAACCGTACCACACACAGCTCATTTAAAGTGAACCATACCACACAGCTCATTTAGAGTGAACCGTACCACATAACTCTTTTAGAGTGAACTGTACCGCACATCTCATTTAGAGTGGACCGTACAACAAAGCTCATTTAGAATGGACCGTACCATAAAAAACTTATTTAGAGTGAACCGTACCGCACAGCTCATTTAGAGTGAACCGTACCACACAGCTCATTTAGAGTGAACCGTACCACACAGCTCATTTAGAGTGAACCGTACCACACAGCTCATTTAGAGTGAGCCGTACCACACACAACTCATTTAGAGTGAACCGTACCACAAAACTCATTTAGAGTGAACCGTACCACACAGCTCTTTTAGAGTGAACCGTACCACACAGCTCATTTAGAGTGAACCGTACCACACAGCTCATTTATAGTGAACCGTACCACACAGCTCATTTAGAGTGAGCCGTACCACACAGCTCATTTAGAGTGAGCCGTAACACAAACAGCTCATTTAGGATGAACCGTACCACACACAGCTCATTTAGAGCGAACAGTACCACACAGCTCATTTAGAGTGAACCGTACCACACACAGCTCATTCAAAGTGGACCGTACCACACACAGCTTATTTAGAGTGAACCGTACCACACAGCTCATTTAGAGTGAACCGTACCAGACAGCTCATTTAGAGTGATCCGTACCACACAGCTCATTTAGAGTGAACCTTACCACACAGCTCATTTAGAGTGAACCGTACCACACACAGCTCATTTAGAGTGAACCGTACCAGACTGCTCATTTAGAGTGATCCGTACCACACAGCTCATTTAGAGTGAACCGTAACACACACAGCTCATTTAGTGTGAACCGTACCAGACAGCTCATTTAGAGTGATCCGTACCACACAGCTCATTTAGAGTGAACCGTAACACACACAGCTCATTTAGTGTGAACCGTACCAGACAGCTCATTCAGAGTGATCCGTACCACACAGCTCATTTAGAGTGAACCGTACCAGACAGCTCATTTAGAGTGAGCCGTAACACACACAGCTCATTTAGTGTGAACCGTACCACACACAGCTCATTTAGAGTGAACTGTACCACACACAACTCATTTAGAGTGAACTGTAACACACAGCTCATTTAGATTGAGCCGTACCACACAACTCATTTAGAGTGAACCGTACCACACAGCTCATTTAGATTGAACCGTACCACACACAGCTGATTTAGAGTGAACTGTACCACACACAACTCATTTAGAGTGAACTGTAACACACAGCTCATTTAGAGTGAACCGTGCCACACACAGCTCATTTAGAGTGAACCGTACCACACAACTCATTTAGAGTGAACCGTACCAGACACAGCTCATTTAGAGTGAACCGTACCACACAGCTCATTTAGAGTGAACCGTACCACACAGCTCATTTAGAGTGAACCGTACCACACACAACTCATTTAGAGTGAACCGTACCACAAAACTCATTTAGAGTGAACCGTACCACACAGCTCATTTAGAGTGAACCGTACCACACAGCTCATTTAGAGTGAACCGTACCACACAGCTCATTTATAGTGAACCGTACCACACAGCTCATTTAGAGTGAACCGTACCACACACAGCTCATTTGGAGTGAACCGTACCACACACAGCTCATTTAAAGTGAACCATACCACACAGCTCATTTAGAGTGAACCGTACCACATAACTCTTTTAGAGTGAACTGTACCGCACATCTCATTTAGAGTGGACCGTACAACAAAGCTCATTTAGAATGGACCGTACCATAAAAAACTTATTTAGAGTGAACCGTACCGCACAGCTCATTTAGAGTGAACCGTACCACACAGCTCATTTAGAGTGAACCGTACCACACAGCTCATTTAGAGTGAGCCGTACCACACAGCTCATTTAGAGTGAGCCGTACCACACAGCTCATTTAGGATGAACCGTAACACAAACAGCTCATTTAGGATGAACCGTACCACACACAGCTCATTTAGAGCAAACCGTACCACACAGCTCATTTAGAGTGAACCATACCACACACAGCTCATTCAAAGTGGACCGTACCACACACAGCTTATTTAGAGTGAACCGTACCACACAGCTCATTTAGAGTGAACCGTAACACAAACAGCTCATTTAGAGTGAACTGTACCACACACAGCTCATTTAAAGTGAACCATACCACACAGCTCACTTAGAGTGAACCTTACCACACACAGCTTATTTAGAGTGAACCGTACCACACACAGCTCATTTAGAGTGAACCGTACCACACTGCTCATTTAGAGTGAACCGTACCTCACACAGCTCATTTAGTGTGAACCGTACCACACAGCTCATTTAGAGTGAGCCTTACCACACAGCTCATTTAGAGTGAACCGCACCACACACAGCTCATTTAGTGTGAACCGTACCACACAGCTCATTTAGAGTGAACCGTACCACACAGGTCATGTAGTGTGAACCGTACCAAACAGCTCATGTAGTGTGAACCGTACCAAACAGCTCATTTAGAGTGAACCGTACCACACAGCTCATTCAGAGTGAACCGTACCACACAGCTCATTCAGAGTGAACCGTACCACACAGCTCATTTAGAGTGAACCGCACCACACACAACTCATTCAGAGTGAACTGTACCACACACAGCTCATTTATAGTGAACCGTACCACACACAACTCATTCAGAGTGAACTGTACCACACACAGCTCATTTATAGTGAACCGTACCACACAGCTCATTTATAGTGAACCGTACCACACAGCTCATTTAGAGTGAACCATACCACACACAGCTCATTCAGAGTGAACCGTACCACACAGCTCATTTAGAGTGAACCGTACCACACAGCTTATTTAGAGTGAACCGTACCACACAACTCATTTAGAGTGAACCGTGCCAGACAGCTCATTAAGAATGAACTGCACAGCTCATTTAGAGTGAGCCGTACCACACAGCTCATTTAGAGTGAACCGTACCACACAGCTCATTTGGAGTGAACCGTACCACACACAGCTCATTTATAGTGAACCGTACCACACACAGCTCATTTAGAGTGAACCGTACCACACACAGCTCATTTAGAGTGAACCGTACCACACACAGCTCATTTAGAGTGAACCGTACCACACACAGCTCATTTAGAGTGAACCGTACCACACACAGCTCATGTAGAGTGAACCGTACCACACACAGCTCATTTAGAGTGAACCGTACCACACACAGCTCATATAGAGTGAACCGTACCACACAGCTCATTTGGAGTGAACCGTAACACACACAGCTCATTTATAGTGAACCGTACCACACAGCTCATTTGGAGTGAACCGTACCACACACAGCTCATTTATAGTGAACCGTACCACACACAGCTCATTTAGAGTGAACCGTACCACATACAGCTCATTTAGAGTGAACCGTACCACACACAGGTCATTTATAGTGAACCGTACCACACACAGCTCATTTAGAGTGAACCATATCAAACACAGCTCATTTAGAGTGAACCGTACCACACACAGCTCATATAGAATGAACCGTACCACACAGCTCATTTGGAGTGAACCGTACCACACACAGCTCATTTAGAGTGAACCGTACCACACACAGCTCATTTAGAGTGAACCGTACCACACACAGCTCATTTAGAGTGAACCGTACCACACACAGCTCATTTAGAGTGAACCGTACCACACACAGCTCATTTAGAGTGAACCGTACCACACACAGCTCATTTAGAGTGAACCGTACCACACACAGCTCATTTAGAGTGAACCGTACCACACACAGCTCATTTAGAGTGAACCGTACCACACACAGCTCATTTAGAGTGAACCGTACCACACAGCTCATATAGAGTGAACCCTACTGCACAACTCATTTTTCAAGATTCACAGCTATATACATTCAAAAATTTACCAATGACCATAAAGTTTAAATCATGGGATAAGTACCAAATGAAAACTAGTTGAAAATGTCTTATATGATAAAATCTTTAGAAACACAACTTTGGGTTGAGCAGTCAAAATGTTCGTGTAATGTGGAGAAAATCACACTTTAGTTAATCAATTAATTTAATTCTCAACGCCAAGCGTTCATATTTTACATTTAAAAATATAAAAATAGTATTATATTCTATTTCGACAGCTAGTGGGCGAAAAATCGTATACATCATGATGTTGTTTTTCTATCCGATCAATATTCAACATTCAGTTTGAGAACTTGGGAAGTTGTTTCCATATTCAACATTCAACATTCGAAATTGCAGCACGTTGGGTCGCGCTTTGAAAAGAAAGCCTCTGCGAATATATCGCGTATTAGACTGTCTATCGTTCTCTATCTGACAGCGTTACAGTCACTGAACACATGAACACCTAGCAAACACCAGGCGAATGTTGGTTTATAGTTGAGCAAGCGTCAGTCAGCATTAAAACAACATTGAATCAACGTCTCTTTTCTTGGCAGAGTTTTGCCATCCGTCCACTTGGTACTTCGTCAGATTTCCCTCCCCTCTTGTTTAGGGTCTTGTCCAGTATACACATGACATCTAGCAAATGCTGGTTTAATGTTAGCCCATTGTCTGAGCATTAAACAAACATTGGCTCAACATTTTGTGTTTGATGGAAAGAGCAGCATTGAATACTTTCTGTCTCTTTAAGGACCAAGTCTGAGTTTAGTTTGTTTTTAAAAAAAAGCAAGCACAATGAATCTCTCAGCAATTTGGTTGAAAGATTAATATGATCTGGAAATTGCTAGAAAAAAATACTGAAGCAATATCTGAAGATGATTTTAATCCGTAGTAACGTCTTTATGCGTGTCATAATATACAAAAAAGAAAATTATTAAAAGTTACATTAATTATATAGTAAATTGGTAGTGTTTATCGATTATACTACTGTAAGTTTCATCCCATATTTTTTAAAGTCTTTAACAGTGTTAAATAATCATGATAATAGTCATAAATATATTAAATACATCAAAAGCGACTGAAAATTACAAAATTAAAATTATATACATGATATATAAAAACCGTGTAACTTACTGTCGAGCCGTCATGTAGAAAGGACATTTGTAGATAATCAACTGAGCTGGTATTCTTAATATTGCCTCCGCATCCGCCACAAATAACATACAGAGGTTATTGTTCTGTGTCCTTTGTGGCGTGTTACTATAAGATACTATCTGTTTAAATGAACTAAATTAAAAATTATCCCGTTTAAAATGTATCAGATCGTGGGTTGTAGGCCTGCCTAAACATGTCCAATTGCGGAACCGTGCCGTCTCCCCACTTGACTCTCAGCATTATATGATTCCTTTTAAACTAAACGTTGCCCCTATGTTGTTTTAATGTTGCACCGACGTCGTCGCCAGTGGCCCAACATGAAGTATTAAACCATGCAGTCGAAATCTCCCAGGACACACTAGACGTTGAAACAATATTGGGCTAATCCTGACCCAACGTCATAGATGATGGACCAACGTTAGTCAGCACTAACGTCACTGCTTGTTTGGTACCTGTGATCTCAAGCTACCAGTATGTCTGGTGGCCGTCTTTTGTTGGTTCTTTCAGACTTTTAAGCCTATTCAGATCAAAAACAAAGGACAGCTCTACCCAAGTGATGCAAGTTAGTTATTGTCCGGCCCTCGTCATCGTACTCGTTCTATTTGTCGTACAAGACTCGGGCCGTACAATAACTACTACATGTGCTTCAACCTAAATTAAAACACACCACTACATTATTTGCTATGGCCGACCATTACATTCTAACCTGGGACTGGAGAGTTATTCTTGATCAAGTACAGACCAATAATCATGGTAGGCCTATGGTGTTATAATCAGTCAGGCGTGACCGAGATGTCGATTATGAGGGATCCTCATTATGGTCGGATGTGTTTTAAGTCAGTTAAAACCCTTGGAGCACTACATTCTTAGCTGTGTAAAAAGCTTCGGCCTTCGGCCTCAGCCTTGTCTACAGCTGAGAATGTAGAGCTCCTCGGGCTTTATCCTATAGAAAAAACAAATGGACCACACCAACAATGTAATATACATTGGGGCACCACATACAATTTATATAATATATTTCTATTTAATTTTACTTTTAAGTGTAATTTTAAATGTAATTACGATGTATATAAATTTTATCCTGGATGTCGAACTTAGTTAGGGTGCTGGTCACCTGTATTCGACATCCTGATGTACACAATTTTAGGTTTTGTCAAGTTAAAACAATTCTAAAAATCCGAGAAAAACTCGGATTGTCCAGACGCCACCCACCACCCCCCCCCCGCCTATCCTCTTTTTTAAAATTTTTTTTTGGAAACTTGTACAACGGTAAAAACAATACAAAAAACACAAGATTTTCAAAAAAAAGGAAATCTGAGTTGGGGCTTGATCCACCCACACACTTCCGAGTTTTTCTCGGTTTTTTGGAATTGTTTTAACTTGACAAAACCCCTTACTTACAATTGCATATTTGTGTACGATTATTGTATATATTTGTGTATATAAAGTCTAATAAATAAATAGTAACACTTTACACTGTGGGTCAGGGTGGCCCAAGACGACCCTACACAACACAGCCACCCCAACATGTCCTAAGACTTTGGGCCATCTTTTTTCTTACAGAAAGATTACCTAAACTGTTTTATTGTTTTTTTTTAATTATATAAATTTGATTAATGTCTATCCAAGTCGACCTTTATCATTTCGCAAGCCTAACCGTGGTATAAATAAAACTAAATGGAAGATACTGTGGCATAAATAACAATAATGGGAGGAATGGCTCAACCCTCCTCAAAATCGATTTCATATTCTCTGATACCTTCAAATAACACAACACCTTTAAGCTAAATAAATATGACTTTATCATGAATGAATATCTTATACCACATGCACCATTCTTTGTGGATCATTTTTTTAAAATTCAGGGTAGGCATGTTTCAGATCTCACCATAACCTAAAAAATGAAACCTTTTAAACATTTTTTTTCTCACGGACATCCAAGTTGTTAAAAACATAGAACATTGTTTCGGCACGTGAATCCCGTTGAATCACACGAGGACCTCCTACCATGATATGTAATAAGAGTTTGTTCATGTTAAGCAAGCGTATCACACTTGAGTAATGGACGTATTTATGACATATTTGGATCACGTTGTGAGAGCGTAAATATCCCTTCATATTATCACCACCTGTAGCGCAGGTTGTGTCTCGGGGATACTGGGTTCAAATCCCTCCGGGTCGGATGTTTGTAGTCGTGGCTGTACTCACGAGAAATTGGGATGTGTCTATGCGGTGACAGTCACTGCCATGTCTATACTTCTACTGAGGGAAGGAAACTATCAAGTCCTTGTCATTTTAAAATGAGAAATGGACTATGTACACTTTTGTTTTCTACCAAACAAACGCTACCATGTCATACCTAGTTCTTGTAGCATATTATTGATGAATTTTAAAACGGAAATCTCATAATTTACGTGCATTATTACACATTATACGAGCTCGATTCTGACAGAAGCACTATTTCCAACAAATTGCGAAATATAGTGAATAATGCAATGCAGTATTCAGCTTACTTATATTGAAAAGTTACTGCCTTTTGGGTTTACACGATCGAATAGTGGAGCTGAATAGCCCCTATTGTGCGTACGTGCGGGCGTGAACAAATAGGCCTAGCATGTTGCTTTTGCTGCTTCCAAGATTTACGTGAGTTACCGACCTTGTATAGAAAACCAATCAGCATGCTGACCCCATCCCATTCACCTGTGGCTGTACTTATATTACAATGCTGCAGTTGAAAGGTATCGAGTGTGAAGTGCTGTAATGTGCACTCTAGAAGAAGGATGTGAAACAATGAAAGTCAATTCGAGACAGTGAAAGTGCGAAAATACGAAACAGCGAAAGGGCGATGCGAAGGAACGAACAGGTCATGTGAAGTTCAAAGTATACTAATACAAATATATTAGTTTAAAATTGTATCATAATCACGAGTTGAACATGCCTGATTATAAAGTCACACACATAAGCTCAAAACTTGCCAGAAGTCTAAAAAGTAAATAAATAAATAAAACGATATATATGGAGGTGTGTGTGTGTATGTGTGTGGTGAATATATGTGGAGATATTGATTCAACATCTCATTTCCAGCCCCCCCCCCCACTGAAACAAGCCCAGGGCACTCTAAGCAAAATACGAGACGTTAAACCAACAATACTGGGCGAGTGTCGTAGACCGTGGGTCAACATTAAGACAACCTTGGCTCAACGGTTTGTGTTTGCTGAGCTTTTTTGTATTTACCGTCATGCAATATTTGCCGCCCTGTATTGTCATGTTGACAGTCAAATAAGTCTATTACATTGTTTTATATCAATATCATGTTTAGATTTTGGGGGTAGGGTTACGTATAGGTCTGTCGTTGCTCAGTGAGCTTTGGGTGTATACATGCTGAATACATTTTTAATGTAAGAATATTTCAGCCATTTATGAAAATGTTTATATTTAGCCTGATCTTTATTTGATATCTATGTGTCGAGTGTTGTATCCACTTGTTTCTTTATACATTGGGTGTGCTGAATTCGAATTGGTCGGATGGCGTTCTACATTTAGTGCCCTTCACCTTCGAAACACGTAGTGTCATAATGGTAATATTTGCACTCACAACGAAACACTAATTGCACAACCACAGCTTAGAGTTTACCAATCAATGTATCTACCACAATGTAACACATGTAATTATCGACGCCCCCCCCCCCCCCTCCCCATTGACAACGGATACAGTATTTTATCAGAGCAACAATGTTGTCAGTAAATATATTAAAGATACGTATTTTGAATATAGCATAATTTGTATTATTGCCGATTGTTATTCGTTGTTAAATGTGTATATCAAAAGCAAGTATTGGGTGGTTGCGTCTATATCGCTCAGTTAGAAGCAACACATGTTTCACTGAGGGAATAATAAACGTGAAAGTTGCTCTCCGTTTTTCACGAAACATCACGTACGGTATAAAAAACGATGTGACGCAACACTTGAATAATGCGCAGATATACCAAACATCTAACTGGCGAAATATGGGACTTCACCTCATATACCATAACTTAAGCCGCCAAGTGTGTGTGACTTTGTCCCATTATGCTGTCAGTCACATTATGCATGTTGTTCCACAGTAATATAGCAAGATCATATTGAGATTACAAGTGCAGTAATTACATTTTATTATACCTCTAATAAAACGAGTAATTTTGCACAGAAGGGATTATAAATTGCATCCATAAAGGACTTAACATGCAAAGTACGTCTATCAAATCAGCAAAATCTGTTCTAGACTTCCAGCCACTAGCTTCTCAGATCCAATATCACATTATTTGTGGTGTAGGATATATAATATAATTACCCATGTTCGCGGTACCTAATGTTCTTTAATCATCGATCCAAATTCTTGAATGTATGCAGTATGGAAAGATAAAGTGTAAAGTTACCCCCTCTAGTTTACGATTGCCCTCTATTTACAGTAGTAAAGTCGTTTCATTAATAATATTTAACTTTGACAGACCCCATTGCTTGAAATGTTGATCAAGTCGCGCATTCTGCACAACTTTCAACATGATATTACCTCCCATGGTGCGCAAAGCCCTCACATCATAACGAAAACTGTGTTTTAAAGACTTGACACCAACTTTTCTCTCGGTCTGTCTAATTTAAAAATCCGTTTTAAATTTATAATTGGGAATTAGGATTGAATTGCTTAACTACACAACATGTTAAAGATAATACGAAGTATTGACATGAAGTATGCAAAAATGAAATCTTATCAGTCTATTTATTATAAATAATGGGCTGAAAGGTTGTCATCACAAGCCATCGTATAATAAATATAACTCAAGCCCCATTTAAGAAACATCACGTACAATGTCAGTGAGAATTTGTTTCACATACATTAAACGATCAAACCAATAGAGACAAGACATTGAGCTAATGCTGGTTTATTGCTGGTTCAATGTTGCAGACGGTGACCAACACTAAGCCAACATTGGTTGAACATCTCGTGTTTACTGGAATTAAAGTCTCCATTGTATGTCTTATTACAGATAATATTAAAATATGAAAAGGATTTGTGTGAACACATAATTGAGGTTTAAAAATAACGTTTGAAGATCTCTAATAACTTCATTTGAAGTGATTTAGTTTAGAAATAAATTAAAAATGAATAAATTAAATTAGTTTTAAGCCATTTTGATACACTTTCACATTTGCTATCCATATATTTTTTGTCTTTAAAAATCATTATTTGATTATAAAAAGAATGGTCGCCACATGTGAAGTTCTAAATGCCGCCGACAACAGTTAAAGTACGTTTTCAATCATGCAAACTGTTGCCTGATGTCTAAGAGACTGGCTTGATAAAACCCAGTCTCTCCAGAGTATATCATAGCAGGATATAAGGTGGACAAAAGTATACTATTTGCAGATAAATATTCCTGTCCTAGCAACACCGAAAAAATCAATATTTTATTTGATTTTCGCACTTGACGTTTTTTCTCGCTGCTATCGCGACCCTCAACATCAAGTGTCTGTAAAATGTTCATATTTGCTGAAATTAAGAGGTACACTTCAACAAACATTCCCATCGAAAACGAACTGTCTGGTGTGCTATGACATAAAAATCTTATAGTCGTTCTAATAAGTGGACAAGACGCCACACGTGATGTTGTTGTTGCCGGCGGAAAATAAAATACTTTATTTTTGCCATCAAAGTGACTCACAATGGTCTGAACAGCTTCGGGAGTGTGTTTTATGTCGAGTCTACGTGTCATAGGAGATATTATCATGGTGGGAACAGGACGTTT